>JAVSCE010021729.1:0-62259 GCA_032199065.1 Smutsia gigantea | reverse complement strand
TGTCACAATGTAGAGTTTTAATAACTAGGAAAAAAAATCCCAGATAAACTTGACTCTTAGACATGAACAAAATGTCATTCTTTCTGCAGCTAGATTTTAATACATCCTTCAAGGTGTAAGGGATGTGGGAAATCAATAGCAAATCCCAGGGTCCTTCTGCGGAGATATTCAAAATGTTAACTCTAATGGGAGTCATAGCAGAAAAATCTAGACCTGAGCGCTTCACACAAGAGCTGCAAAGAATTATTGCTCAGACTCTAAATAATTCCTGTGTCTTTAAATAACATTACAACAGCTTGTATTGTCATCACAGTCTTAACAAACAATGTAGCCATTTTTCAGACTGAAAGCACTGATATGAAGGTAGATAATTTTGGAGAAATTATTTTCTCTTGTTTAGTAATTATCATTAATGAAAGGAAGATTTCTTAAATACTAATAAATCAGGGCTGAATTGACTGACCATGCATCCAAATTGCTGCATTATTCACACTGGAATTACTCCAAAGATTAGCTGCAAATTGCCCTCTAAATTGAATTTATGGCTTCATTTTTCATAACTACTGTGTTGTGACGGATGAGAGGAAAATGACAGCGATGGACCCAGTTTCTTAGTATTCTGTCTTCAAGATAGAGCCAAACTATCTCTATAATTTATTTTGGCAAGCACAAAAACCTGGTAGGCTGAAATCCAGGAGATTCTCGTCCATAGCCCTCTCAGGAAAGGAAAAGGTCGACACCAAAAAAGGTGTATTTTTGTCAAGTGGAAGCTCATCAAATCGACATCCAGGGAGGAGGAAGGATGTTCACACACGATGCAATTATGTTGTATGTTATAGTCATGGATTTAATCCTCACGACAGCACCATGGGATGCATAAATGTATCCTCATTTTAGAGGAAGGGAAAATGGGGTGCTGCGAGACTGATTATCTGCCTGGGTTTCGACTTTTGGGAGGTCTTCCTCTCTGCAAAATACATGCCCAGGATCTCCTGCCAGGATCTGCATCTCAGAAGAAGCTACGTCTCTGATCCCATTACCAATTCAGACACATTGATTTTATGTCTGGCAAATCACTTGTGGTTTCTTTTTACATCAAAAAATGTCTATGGTCCAAGTTAGACAGGGAGAAACCCCAGCTGATTCTCCAGACTGGGCATCAGGAGCTACATGTCTAAATCTTCGGTACGACTGTTTTTCAGCCATTATTAGAAAGCTGAAACAAAATAAGGGTTGCCAGATCAGAGAGACAGTAAAGGCCTCCCTCTTTATATCAGGCATATGACTTGATGCAGTACAGAGAGGGGAAAACAATTTTGTTAGCCTTTGAATTGGGTTTGTATTGGCCAGGCCTCTCGGGTTAGAAATGATTGGAAACAAATATTGGGTTGGAGTTAGTGATAAATGTAGCTGATGCCTTCAGGTCTATAAGACGCCAGTCTGTGAACATATGTTCTGTTTGTAAAACAAAGGATTAGGCAGCCTCCTATGGCTTTCTGATTCTGAAGGTTTAGATTGTGTCACCATTTTTCTTCTGTAATGGCCTCAGGTATCAAACTAGCTCTCACCGTAACATGCAGATACTCAGGCATTAATGGCATTTCTAAAATGAGCAGAAGCAACTTACATTATTTTTATTTACAAATAACTCTTTTCACATTTTTTTACATTAAGGCTGTTAAGAGAGAACTTAAATGTCCCCTTAAAAAGACAGAAATAAAACCTTTACCAGTTAGAGGGGAAGTTGCAAAGCTCTGAGTCTTTAGATAAATCACTTTGTGTACTTTAATTTTTTCATCCAGTTACTTTATTACTGATTTCAAAAGGTGTCTTAACACATTTAATTAAATTTTTTCTCTCTGAAGATAATTTGTAATATTTTAACATATGCCAGTATGACCTAAGTTTTCAACTACATACACATGTTTCTACTCTACTGGTGCCAGGCACTGCCTATATCCCACCAAAAAAACGGTTCATTTGTGTTTTCCCTTTGTTTGACCATTTTAAATGGAACTAAAGTATTGACGTTTAAATTGAAACTCAACCACTATTCTTAATTGACCACAAATGCAAAAACAAACTTCATCCAACCACACCATGTAAATGGACAATATAATACTAACTTGGCTGTCTAGAACAACTAAGAATTTTCCTTTTGAATTTGGTTATTATATAGAAAAGTCAAGCCTAGATCCATGGTGCTCAAGATTCTTTAGGGAAGCAAGCCCCAATGTTCAACTAGCTGTGTGACTTCCGACAAGTTCCTTAATGTCTCTTCACCAAGGATAGGGTTCTTAATGCCTGCTCACAGGGATGTGTGAGGATAAGATGAGAGAACCTGCTCTCTGCATCTTACTCACAAGGCAAGTCTTCAAGCCTTCACATTATTTCTGAGAGGAAAGGGTTAAACTTCACTATTGAGCCAAGAAAGAAGGACTCCCATGATGAAAGAGAAAATCAATATAATTCCAAATCAACAGCTTGGATTTCGGTTTTCAGGATGACTTTAAATGTATAGTTTTAAACATATATGATAGAGAAAAAGTCCAGGGGAATAACCACAACATGCGAACAGTGGTTACCTTGGGAACTGGGTTAAGTTGACTTTCATTTTCTGTTACGTATTTCTGGAAGATTTGAAGTTGTTCATAGTATGTCTATATTACTTTTGTGATAAGAAATTCCAATAAAAATTAAAAAGTAAAAAGTGCCTAGGATATGGTAGGTGCTCGATTAATATGTTTCTTTTTTTTTGTCTTCCAGATTCACTGGCTATAGAAATAAACGTATTTATTTGTGCATTCATGCCAATGCTTATTAGAAAATAGACAAGGCTTTGTCTTTCCTATCCATCAAGGCATAGGGACAAGTAGTAAAGCTTTCAAAATTCCCTGTGAGGAAAATTTTTAAAAGCTTTCTCTCAATTTGATTCTTTCTCAATCAGTATCAGTTAACACCACAGAGAGTCTTCCCACCTGAAAATTGGCCACAACCCTCTGAGAAATAATGCTAGAAAAATATTTCAGGCATATTGGAAAAAAAACATAAATTGTCATGATACAATGATATCATTTTGTGAGTAAAACATTAGGAAGTCTATATTTGCCTGAATTCTATATGTAATTTCTGTTTTTACAGGTCAAAATAGTCAAATAGCAATTTTGAATGATATAACTTAATATTTACTATCAAGAGCTTTAAGACAACATTGCATCCAGATTGCAATGAATATCCCCACGAGATAAATGTATTTCTCATTTTAAAAACCTTGTCTTGAGTGCAGCTAAGAATTCTCAGAATAATTTCCTAGACAATCCGTGATATCTGCATGAACGGATGGGAACAGCAACACATATGGAAGCCAAACTGACTGAAAGTCCAAAAATTATTCACATACGGCTTCCAAATATTCCCCAGAAAGTACAAGGATATATGCCTTAGTGAATAGTGTCAACAAAGGCTCAACCACCTGTTCTGTTAACCATATCAATAACTCAAAATCTGGGTGTGCAGAATGGAGAATCCTCAACTCCTCGGGAGGATACTTCAATGATTTTGTCTTGCCAACGATTTGAAGCAGAGCAAACTTCAGGAGCATAAGTCTTATTCTAAGAAAAAATAAAATCTTCCTTAGCTTGTGCAGTCATTGCCCCTTCATCATCAATACCTTCACTGGCAGAAGCCATGAGAGGTAAGGAATGACAGCAACAAAACAGCAAAGTAAAACCCCCTGAAGAAGCAGCTGCTTAGGTGGTTTACTTTGTGTGACCCTGACGTGTTCCCTGGTACTTTTAGGGGACTCAAAATCAGTGCCAGTGCAAAAGAGGGAAATTTAAGAGCATGAGGGGATTTCTGGACTGCCACAGAAGTCAGAATTCACAACCATCCTGTCTCTGCATGAGGAATGGGGAATCTGGGGCTTGACTCTGACTTAGGTCCTAGAAGCTGATAGTGGGCGAGAGTAACTGAGATGGCCTCAGGAAGGGCAACCTGGGAAGCCGAAGGAGCTCCGTGGAGCAGAGAGCACAAATGAGATTCTAAATCAGGGTCAGGAGCAATGACCAGGTGCAGTGGGATGCAGCCTGTGGCTTAGCTCAGGACAGATTCCGTTCTCTTGACTCCCTGCTGTTGTATATGCTGTTACTGCTCGGTAGTATTGTTGCCCCTTCTTTCTGCTCCACAGTCTGAACTTAAATGACCAGTGCTCACATAGATTTATCCATCGTTTTAAAAATTGCCCACTATTTCTAGCATCTCATGCCTTCCTTTTAAGTATAATATTCTTCTTACTGAGATATATTTTATTGTTCTTTTCAACTAAAGTCTGTGGGTCATATACTTTTTGTCTGGCTGTGTTTTTATTTTATCCTCTTTTTTAATGTAGATGATAGATGATAGCTATACATATACTATTATACTGGAGTATACTAATACATATGTACTGTTTTGTTGGAGTATGACACATACTGAGAAATACACATAAAACTGACACACATAATATCATATATAACTTGATGATTTTTTGTTCAGTGAACTATGCTGGCTTATAGAAGAAGCTGATGCAATTGAAATGAACTGGCTTTTCTTATTCATTTCAGTGTGGCTGCTCTTGGCCCTGAGCTTTCCTAGAGTACCAAAACTTTCTAACTAGCTACTGGAGCTTTCAGAAAGTCTTTTTGGACCATTTCCTTTTGTTAAGTGGGTGTCTGGGGCAACAGAGTTTGGAGCCTCCCATTCGGCCATCCTGCGGAGGGCATTCTCCTGTCGTCAGTGACTTTTAGCATACCCTTTTAAATGTTGTTCTGAAATTATCTACTATATATTTTTTCATGGACTGTTACTGCCACTTGTCATTTCAGCTAAGTCTTCTTTGGTGTATCCTTCTTTCTCACGTATCTGTGCTTTTGTATTGCGAGCTCACCATCTTTACTGAAAATACTGTCCAGCCTGAGCTGAGATGCTGCACATGCAGACCAATTCTGTGACACAGGGCAAAAGCGTCAACTAGTGATATTAGCAGCTGAAGGCCAGTCTACAATATTACCCTGCCTAGCAAACTCCTGGATCATGCAAGTAATGCTAATATAAATCCCCAGATGATGTGAAATACATTCCCACAGTTATAAATTCTTGGGGAAACTGTTCAACTTTGTCAACACCCTGAGTTGGTGGTCAGATTTCCCTTCCATTTTTATTTTTTCTTAATTTTCAAGATCTAATCTTAAAAAGGAAAATGTATTTTTATACCAGTGTCTATTCAAAGATTGCTTTTTTACTGAGCAAGGTATTATGTCAATTTTTCCTCTACTACTTTGGAAATTATATACTCTATTCCAACTTACCAATACATAAAATTAATGTTATTACCTTCCTCCTGAACAGTATAATACACTTCAATATCAATCACCCCTCTCCTCACTTATAGATTATAATTGTCTCATATTTTTTATATATGCCTCTTAAAACTTCAAAAAATTTCATTATTTTTGCTTCTTATAATTAATGCTTCCTCAACCATATATTTATTACTTTCTTTGCCCATGATTTTTGCTTGCATGTGCAATCATTTTCTTTTTGTTGAAAGTACATGCATTAGAGTAGCCTTTAATGTGGGTCTGTTGGTGGTAAAATTTCTTAGATTTATTTGTCTGAAATTATTTTCTTTTGTACTTCCATTTGGAAAGATATTTTCACTATGTATACAATTTTAGATAAACATTTATATTATCTGAACATATTGAAAATATCTTCTCACCATCTTCTGGTTTTATTATTATCTAGAACTCCTCTTTCAATCAAAATTTCCCTCCCTCAAAGATTATCTGTTTTATTTTCTCTTCTGCTGAAAAGATCTTCCCTTTGTATTTGGAACTTTTCAAGTTCACTATGAGTCTAGATATGAGTTGCATACCCTATTTAGAATCTAAGGATAGAAATCCTTCATTGTCAATAATTTCTGGACAATGTTTAACCATTTCTAGCTCTTTTTCTCTGTATGCTATATTCTAATTAATTTTTTCACTAAATCTTCAGCTGTGGCTAAATTGCTGATAAAACTGTCAATTAACTGTTTCATTTAATACATTATTTTTTATTGCTAGGAGTTCTATGTGGTTGTTCTTCAAATCTTTTCATCCATATTAATAATTTCTTACACCATACTCTTCTGTTCAATATATTTTTAAATTTCTTTTATCATTGCTATGGTCTGAGCAATTGTGCCCTTACCAAATTCATATGTTTATATTCTGAACCCCAAAGATGATGGCAATGGGAGTAATGGGAGATGGGGCCTTTGGGGGGCAATTAGATCATCAGGACAGAGACTTCGAGAATTAGATTAGCACTCATTTAGCATGCCACAGAGCTGCCTAGCCATCATGTGACTACACATCAAGAAGATGCTATCAGGGAACCAGAAAGTGGACTCTCACTAGACACCAAATCTGCCTGTGCCTCGGATCTTGGACTTCTACCCTACAGAACTGTGAGAAATAAACTTCCATTGTTGATAAGCCACCAGTCTGCAATACTTTGTTATACAGCTTAAACAGACTAAGACAAATATGTTACATGTATATTTTATTATGGAACTGATACTTTCTGTACGTGAACTCTTAGCAGATCTGATTCTGCTATCTATTATTACTGCTGAATGCAAACCATGGTGACTTATTTCCTTGAATATTTTGAAATTTTTCACTGAGACCTTATATTCTTAAAATCTATGTACGAAAATTATCTGAGTCCTGGTATGCAATGTCCATTCCCCCAGAGAGGTTTATTTGTTTTCATCTGATAGATACCTGTCTTTAGGTTCTCAGACTTGCCATATAACATGGATTTCAGTTGCAAAACCACCTGAGTGAGGTCCAGTTTTTAGATAGGAATTTTCAAAGGAGATTTCTCTCATCTACTCAGCACCAAGGTTCAAGACAGACACCTTTCTTGCAGTGGAGTCCCGTAGGGAACAGGTTCTTGGTCATCCCCTGTATACTGGGAGAAAAGTCCTTTAGGGTGTTCTGTGCAATGTTCACCACATTAAGCAAATAACCTCAAGGCCTAAGACAGCTCCACTGCTCTGTTTCCTCTGAGGGGTCTGCCTTTCCTTAGGTTTTGGCCAGTGAGTATGCCTTATATTATTAGCCCATTAATGCATTTTAGCATATTCAATAAAAGGGGAGATGAGATTACAAAATCTACCAGATGACCAGGGAAAGTAATAGCAGTTTTTCTTACTAGTGACCATTTTTACAGAGCATGAAGCCCCTCAGTGGACCCAGCTTAAAGCAGGTTGGTCTCAGTTCTAACTCTCAAATATGCAGGCTTCACACTTTTCCCCTTGGCTCTATGTAGGCATTAGAGCCGCAGCACACATTTCCCTAACTCCAGCACCCTCTCACCATTCTCTCCCTTCTTCCTCAAATGGGACATCTGCAGCGTTGTAGTTTCCTCCTTGTTTTTATTCCCTAGATATTTTAATTACTTTATGTAAAATTCAGTCTGCATTTAAAGAAACATTTGTGGTATTTTATAATTATTTTTATAGCATTCTTAGACTTTTATAGCAGATGTACAATCATGTTATTTATTTCACCACATTGTCCCTTAAAATTTTGGCACACCTATTTACTGAAAGTCAGTGGATTAAAAAATAGAATTACATTTGAAATTTTAAAAATAGCCAATTACATAGCTTAATTCTACTGGGTCTTTTCAAGGCATTTTGTACTATATAAATTTTATATTCCCTTGAAAATTGAATACGGTATCTTGCATATTTTTAACAGTAATTTTTTTATAGAATTTTTTTTTTTAGTTTGCAATCATATTGTCATGTTTAGGGAGAATATTCTGTTTGTGTTCTCTATCACAAATATCCCATTTCCACCATAGTACAGAATTGTAAGACAATTCTGGTACTAACTACCCTTAGTGTTAGATTCCTCAGGTTTAAGGGTTCAGTTCGTCCCTAAGACTTTCTTCACTTTAAGATACTAGCCACAAGTCTTGGGGGCCACCTGCATTTTAATGTCCCCTTCAGTTTTAGTAATTCACTGGAATGACTCACAGAACTCAAGAAAGAGCTATGTTTATGATTAGTTTTATTATAAAGTGTGCAACTCAAGAACAACCATATAAGGAAAAGACAAAAGGGAAAAATCTGGGAGTGCCCCCCCATACAGGGCTTCCATGGCCTCTCCCAGAAAAGTTGGGCACATCACCCTCCCAAGACATCAGTGGGTTCACCCTTCAAGGAGCTTCTCTGAGCTTTTGTGTCCAGAGATTTTATTGGGGTTTCAGTATGTGGGTGTGATTGATTAAATAATCATTGCCCAGAAGATAGAACTCAATCCCCAGTCCACCTCCCTTCACTGGAGATCCAGCAGGCTCAAAGTTCTAACCCTCTAATCACGTGGCTGGCCTTTCTGGTGGTCAGTCCCCATCCTGAAGCCATTTAGGGGCCCATGATAAGTCGCTGCGCTGACATAACAAAGACACGCCTCACTCAGGCAATTCCATGCACTTTTCAAGCTCTGTGCCAGGAACAAGGGACAAAGACCAGATATATTCTTTATTTTACCACATTTGTGTGTATGCATGTATTTGTACACACACACACATCTCAAGATATCATAAAAATGTTAATCTATGAAGTATTTCAGAAAAATCAATAGATACCAGGAGTAACAAATAGGTCAATTCATTCTTAATATATATTAATATTGGTGTGTAATTCTAAATAGTCTTGTGCAAATTTATGATCCTGTCACCATCTTTTATATGTGTAAAATGCTTAAGCATTAAAAAGGGAGGTCTCATATGCTACATCATTCCAACCTATGTCCAACCTGCAAGATAAGTATTATAAATGCCATTTTCATAGGTGAATTAAGATTTAATGACTTGCCTAAACTCACAAAACTATAAAGCAAATCTGGAGTCAAACTGAGTCCAGAGTAAGTGATCTCCAGCTAACACCATAGTTTCCTCCTTAATGCTTGTGATTTTTGTCAGATGAAATAGAACAGCTTTTTAAAAATTATTATTTTGTTTCTATGTTCCCTCACCAAAATCAACAGGGATGAAATCAACTTTGCTTTAAAATTCCTTCAGAGTACGAGTACTTTGATCACAGCCAATTAATACTGCTGTTCCTCTGACCTGAGAGGAGGATATTAATTTGGTTAACGAGCCCATGGCCACTTGCTTATGTTAAGTTAGAGATGAGCTAAAGAAGTGAACTGGAAAGCAGTGGTTGTATTCCTTTCTCTTAGAAGGCCTCTGCTGAACTTGATTTAATGCAAGTACAAGGCTGCATAATGAATATTGCATTTTCATTTCTATAGTGAACTAAAATAACCTATTGTGAGTGTTGGAATGTAATAATCCATACATTATTATGTTTTATTGATACGGATTTTACATTCTGGAATACATTCGGGCATATCTAACCCAAATACCTTTAACCGAATTTAATTCTGTGCATGAAAGTTATTATATATATCATCCTGCTTTTTACCTAACTGCACATTTAATTTCATGACTATAATGAAACTATAGACATCAGCTCTATTTCCATATATTGGATTGAGAAAAAAATGAAATTCTCTTTTTAATATGATTGACGGTGAATTTTTACACTATGGCACTTAATTGAAACTCATACTCAGTTAAAATGATTCCTTCTTCCATGTTTTTAAAAAAAAGTAGAAGTGAGGATCAAGTAAAATCAAGAAGTTATAATTCATTAAATTTCATTTGAGCAAGCAGATATTCTACATAGGGCAAACAACTAATGTCTTTCTTTTACATGTTTAGTTAGTCATCAATTTTTATATCTAGAATTTAAATAAGCATCTGACTTTTCTTTCAATATATGCAAAGGGTATTTTGACATAGAGAAGCTTATCAAAGTAAGACATACTGTAATAATTAACTGAATTATTCCTGGCATGCCGTGAACAATTACAGGATTAATAACCACCCAACCAAACGGTGTTATGTTGGAATAAATTGACCGACAAGGTTTCTCAGCTAGGAAATGAAACTCAGATAGATCATCAATAAAAGTGACTGTGACAAGCATACTTGTGAGAACTCCAGTGTTTTCAATTTACAAAATGTGGCCATGGTTACTGTGCTTAATGATTGGAAAAAGTATTTAAAAATTCATTTAGAATATTTTGCCCTTTTTAATTGCCTGCTGAAAGACACAATGTTTGATGGTCACTAATGTACCATGCAATCTATTTAATTAAATACCGGTAAGTTCTGAAAGCCATTGAGAAACAATCTTTCCTAAATAACGAAAAAGCAAAAGGGGAAAGCAAAGGGAAAAAAATATTAATATTCCATCTTGTCTGGAATATTAAGAGTGATGTTGTATAAAAAACAGATCATTTTGAGGATGAATGATACTATATATCATATGTTACCTACGGTAAGGTAACAAACATAATCTGATGTGAGATTATATAACCTACTCAGGTTATATATATACATATATATATATATATATATATATATATATATATATATATATACATATATATATACATATATATATATACACATATATCAGATCAACTATAGCATTGATTTGATATTTACATTTTTGTTGTATCCAGTTTTTGTAGGTAACTGTTAACTTTAAATCAGAAAAATAGGGCAGAAAAAAATGCTAAGGCAGAGTAAAGGAAGGAAAGTTTGGAATATTGAAAGACCCTGCATATGAATGTCTTGAAATATTTTCAGTCTAATTGGGTTCATTAAGAAATGATGACTAAAATCATGTTTTGCTGAAAACAGGAGGAACTAATTTGTAAACTAAGTTGAACTCTCTCTAGATCTTTCTTTTTGAGTCATCTTGCAAATAAATGGTCTGGCCGAACCATCAACTTACTATGTGATCAGAGTGGTGTAACAGAACCTACACCTTTAAGTTAGTTTCCCCTCATTTATAACATAAAGGTAATTGTCCCAGGAAAGACTACTCTGAAAATGAGTGGACAAAAAATATAATACACTTGAAAACTGAAAAATGTATTCAAGTTGTTTTGAAGTTCATAGTAACCATAACAATAGTACCAATTCCCGGGGCTTATCTCTGTGGCCCCACCCCCTTAAGTCTTACTTTAAACACTGTGATTTCCCAAAAGTGACACTTTTCCTATCACCTCTCCTTCCTCTGCACACTATTCCCAGCAGTCCAAGTACACCTTCAAGTACAACCTATAGGTACCTGTCTCTGTCTCCTTTTTTCCCTTTATCTCTTGAACATATCCCCTTAGATATTCCATAAATACTTCAGACTCAATGTGTTGAAACTAAAATTAACATATTTGTCCCTCAAATCCCTTCTTTCCTATTCTCCACTAGGTCACACTAGAATGGTATGTCTCTTCATCCTTATCCATTATATTCCATCAGCCCTCAAATCCTCTCATTGTTCCTATCTTCTGCCTTCACATTATCCTCTTTACCTGATTTTCCACAACATCTTCTTAAAGGATCTCCATTTCTGTACCCGCACCTCATTCCAACCCATGCTCACACTCTTGTCAGTATTACCTTCTAAGTCTTAAAACTTCAATCATCTAAATGTTCTCAGTATAAAAAAATGTTCCTCAACATGAGATTCAAGTTCCTTATGAACTGGGTCATGTGTACCACTTCATCATCAGTTCTCCCATTTCTCTCCTGCCCACAGGTTCGTGTCATACAGACCTGAAGTTGCTTAAGGCACCAAGCCCGCCTGTAGGTCTCTGCCTTCACACATACTGCTTCCTCTGTCCAGAGCACCTTTCTCTTCCCCTCGTCACTGCCCACTGCTCTAATTCCTACTAATACTAAAATCTAAGTTCAGATGTTACCTTCTGTAGAACATAAGGTGGGCTGACCCCAGTTCCTCCCCAATCTAAGCTAAATGCCTTTCTCCTAATGGCATGAGGTTATCTCTACTAAAAGAACTTTCAAAACATTATCACAATTACTAATGTTATCTGTGGCCCCTCCAGCTGGACAAGGAATTTTCATTGCCAGGCAGCTTCCCCAGGAGTCGGACTCCAAAATACAGATGTGCATGCAGGAAGGGTACTGCAGAGTGTTTTGTGTTCTCAGGATCACAAATTGTAAGGGAGTGAAGGAAGAAGGATTGAACAGTAGAAGCTGAACTGTGAATTAATGCAATTACAAACAAAGCCTCAGCCCATCTTTATGAGGAGTTCTCAAATTGGGGTGGCCCTTCAGAATTGTCCTGAATTAGGACAAGAGAAATAAACCCACACTGACTAGTTATTGGATGCGGGTTTCCTCAGGGAAGTGAGCATGACCTTGAGTGAGGTGGCTTTCTTCAGTTATGGGCAAGGCCTCAAGAGAGATTCAGCTAAGAGCTGTCAGCCACCAACATTCCCAGCAGCTGGGGTGATGGTATATGGACAGAGCACCATGGAAACCACCACACCTCCTTAAAGACAAAAACTTTTTCACACTCATTTTTACGTGTTCTGGGCAAGCAAAGACCCTGAATTATTGGAGGCATTCAAAAATAAATGTTTATTGAATGAATGCATACCATGATTTTTAGTCAAATTCATCTTTCTGAAAGCAATCTGTGCTGCAGATACCTTATGTTCAATCTGAAAATAAGAACTAAAGAAAATACAAAGTGCAGAAAAAATAGCTTTTAATCTAACTGCAGTCCCTTAGCTTCTTAGAAGACTCATAATGATCCTCTGTCTTTAATCTCCCCAACAGAATGGAAAGTTAAAAACACAGCAGCAGGGACTGAAATACAGAAGAAAAGTCCTTGTATTAAAAGGACATTCATATGGCTTTTAATTTGAAGAAAATGTTAAGGCTGCAGCATTTCTCATATTACTTGAGTCCTAACATTCTGCTCTTATGTAAAGCAAGGCAATGAGGTGGCCAAGTGTGGACTTAGATGGCTACATTAGAAGCTTTCCCATAGGTAAATGAGATAGGCCAAGTACGAAATGCTATTCCTAAACACTATACATATTTCATGCTTAAATTTTACCTGAGAAATATAGAGAAAAACAGAAAAAATGACGTAGACTTGATCCAGGCTTTCTAATATGCAGCAGAGATGCATGAGATGGCTGGGACTGACTGCTATGAAAACCAGACCTAGGTTAGTAGTCATTCAGTATGTTATGCTCTAAGAGGTCATGATGTCAACTGAGACAACACTAAAGAAGTTAAACAAAAAATCACTGAAAATGCTAATAGGTGGTAGGGTAAAGAGGAAAAATATAAGGCAGGTACTAAGCTGAGTTTGGGGAAGTGGGTCTCTTGAGAGCAAATAAGAGATGAGTGTTGCAGTGATTCAAAAGTCCATAGAAAGACATGTAAATTAACTCTTCAGAAACAGGAAAGAAAGAAGTGAATATTCCTTCTCCCATTCCTACAGTCACCAAATGAAAGAGTTGGGAAACCATGAGCCCCACCTCATAGACAGCGTTAAACAGGAAGAGTGCCTGGAATGGTCAAGGAAACCCAAACCCTTGAGGTCTTCAACTCTGATTTACACAAGAATCACACAGGAGTACAGTCAGTTTTGCTATAATAGTAGTTTGGAAGTGCAAACGTATTCCTACCATTTGAGCATGATCCAAATTTGGCTCTTGCTTGTATGAGATTTCAGGTGAAGAAATACAGGTGAATTCCAAAAACTGCACCCAACTGAACCAAGCCACATGGGAATACACAAAACGCATACAAGCACACACCTGAAACTCTTACCGGCTACCTCACTTCACCATGGGCATTAGGAGCCAGATTCATGTAGTTCTGGTATCACAGCTTATCGCTCGATTTCGGATAACCCTCCTTCCATTCCTGCCAGCGACACAAATGGCAGCCCTCCCCACGCCCGCTTCCACAAGCAAACTTCAGGTCTTTTTCAGGACAAAGGGTCATTTCTACTGTAGTATTTATGTGTTTCTCGGCCATTTCACATATGCCAAATGGCACTGCTGTGTTCACCAGCTCCTATCTTTTTGTCATGAGTCACTAATGAAGGTTTTGAGTGCTGTGTTCCTTAGTCCACTCTTCTCACCAGTCCTGCGCTTTTTACCATGGGGTTTGTGTAGTGCAGTGATTTACAGAAGCACATGCCTCATCACAGCAGAACACGCAGTGTTTGTTTTAAAATGCTGATTCTCATCTCTTCCAAGATTCTGATTCATTAGGTTTAGGGTGGGACATGTAGTAGACAGCTTTTTCTCCTACCAGTTTCCAAATATTCTTGTAATTGTGGGTGAGTACTCTGTTATTCAAACTTAAGGGAAATTAAGACACAGACGCTTAGTCAATGGATGTTCTTACTTGAGACAGGAATTTAGAGTGACCCAAGAATTCATCCAGAAAAATCACAAGAGTGACTTGAGAAGTTATTCTCAGAGACAGTAGAAGTGATGGCACCAAGAACAGGGTGGACACAGTGACAGAAGACCGGTAGCATGGTGCCAGACATGGAACCCAACTGTACCTATCACCATAGTATGGCTCTGCAGCCCAGCCATGACAAGTTCTTGTCTGTTCTCCACACCTTGGCTTCTGGCCTCTAGGACCACTGTGAGAATTACCCAAGAGCCTACGGATAAACTTCTTTCCTGTTTAGGAAAGCCATGCCTGTGAAAATGAACTATGACACTAAGTCATCCTCAGGTCTAATATTATAAGAACTACACTCATAACTCTGACAAAGGTACACTGTGGAATTCAGCTTGAGAATTATGGTGTTTAAGTGTTTCACAGAACTATTATTTTGAAGTAATTCAACATTTTACTGTTTAAATTCACCAGCCATTTAGCTATTTTTTTCCTTTTTCTGAGATCTGTGTTACCAATCATTAGAACCTTTTAAAAAAAATGCTATCTTTGCCACATCCAGGCAGAGGTAATTTTTCTGAAGATGGTCATATATTTTGGAGGTGTGGGGGTAGAAAGCAGACAGTACTTTTTCCCCCACTTTCCTCATTTCTGATCATTTTCTCTAGACCAGAATCCTAAAGTTACTAGTTTTCTAAACCATCGCACTTTCTACTAACAGAAAAGGGCCCTGGTATCTATGAAAACTACAAAAAAGAGTAAAATCTTCTGGTATGCTTTTGTTCATGGAGATGACTCATAGCCTCTGGAAAACATAAATTTGGGGGGAAACAAATTTTTATTTCACAGTGAATCATCTGTTTCATACATTACCCAGTAACCCATTTCTACTCTCTCAGAATATTTCTACTTTTTAAAATCTGGCTGCTTTGGTAGGTGGAAACCCACAGATAGGGAAGCTGGTTAGGTTTTATGAGTCATTTCAGTTCAAGATACTGATTTCATTGCCTGTAAAAACCAGTGCTTATTCTGTATATGTCTAAAGATTCAGCAAGTAGCACAAATACTGGACAACTGTGATACCTTGTATATAAGTGATATGTTCTTGCAAAACTGCATATTACTTTATTATTCATTTAGTGTTTCATAATAACTAACAAACTGTGAGTGGGTTCAGTTTCCTCACCTATAAAATAAAGGGGTTGCAATCAATGATTTCCCTGGACCATTCTAGTTCTAACATGCGATCATATATAAACACTAGCAGAACTTTGATTCCCTATTTCTTATTCAAAATAATTAATAAATCTATTAATTGCTCCTATCAGAAACAATCATCTCCTGATCTCTTTTTTTAAATACAAATTCCTATTTTCCATTTCCAAGTTGACTTAAATAAGAGTTCAAAGATTTTTATTGTAATCTTGTGCACTATTCATTTTACTATCACTAAATATTCAAAGAGCAAGTAACAGCATATTTAAAACAATGGTGAGAAATCATATCACTAAACTATTACAGTGAGAGCTCAATTACATGGCAATGGTAGGAAAATTATTTTGCATAACTGAATTTTTAAGTTAATAGGATCAGCATGAGCATGGTAAACCCCTTGGCAGATCTGTCTCTACTTTCAATTAGTAGATATAGGAAGCACATACTATTCACTATTTTATGAAAAATCAGACAAAACTTGGAAATAATGTAAAAAAAAAGTGGGAACATCTTTTCCTTTTTTAAAGAGAACTTAAATATTTAGGTTTTAATAGACTATATTTGTTAAAGCAGTTTTTGGTTCAGAGCAAAACTGAGTGAGAAGTACAGTGATTTCCTGTATGCCCCTGTGCCCACATATATGCAGCTCCCCCATCATCAACCTCTCTCACCAAAATAGTCCATTTGTTACCATTGATGAACCTACATTGTCACATCATAATGACCCAAAGTCCAGAGTTTACATTAGGGTTCACTTTGGTGTCACACATTCTCCAGGTTTGGACAAATGTGTAATGAAGTGTACCTGCCATTATCATAAGGAGTATTTCACTGCCCAAAAACCTCTGTGCTCTGCCTATTCATTCCCTTCTCTCCCCTAACCTCTTGCAACCACTAAGATATTTCTTGTATCCATAGGTTTGCCTTCTCCAGAATGTTGGAATCATTCCATTTGTTGCCCATTAAATTAATAGGGAGCCTATACCACTCCCTGGGCTTTCTCTCTCCAATTCAACCACCTTCTTCATTGTACTAAAGTTTGATAATTCTGCCCATCTATCAGAACCTGCGGGAAGGTGTCCTGTATTTTAGGGGAAACACATCTTTTCAATGTCATTCAGGAGTGAGAGCCACTTAGGAATTATGTAGGGAAATATACTGAGATCAAATCACTATTTGTTACTGACTAAAGCCCTCAGAAAAAGTTAAGTCATATGTTAAGCTGTAGACTTTTGTCCAGAAAAGCAAATAATTTCTGCCTTGTGGAATTAATAACTCCAAAGTTTTTGGTTTATTATGCTGTAAGACATTCCACTTATTTTGTATCTAAGCCAGAAATATTCCTAACTTTCCAGATAAAATTGCACATGTGCACACACACACACACACACATCACACTCACACATACCTTACTTCTCAAATGCTCTTTAAACTGATTTTAATACCTTACTGATTCTCTCAATTAATGAACTGTATAAAATTTCTGACACATTTATTTTATATTTACATGAGCGTTATCATATTGCCCTTCTGAAAAATAGACTTCAACAACTCATTAATTGGAAATGTCTTTAACATATAACATACTTCAATCATGGTACTATGAGCTGTGCAAAATTAACAAAAAAATAAATAAATCCAGCCCCCCAAATCTCAAAAAATCTAATCAAACAGCTTACTAGAGAGCAGAAAGATAAATGCTCTGGCAGAGGGTTGACTTAAATTGCCAACAAACTTTTATGGACTCTCATCTTGACTGGGTTAAAAAAAAAAGAGAAAGAAAAAAAGATTTCAAAACGGAAGAGGTATATGTGCTGATTATTAAAGAGTATAATGGACTCTCAACATATAGGGTAGAGGTGGAAGGTTGATTTCAAAACCCAGCACATGTAATGCAGAAGTCATCGACAAAATTTCCCTTGAGGAAACTCTATACACTCCCATGATGTGTAGTATATATCTTATGTACGTAATCCTGCAAGGCACTAAGGAAGTATGGCTGTCTAATGCACATAGTAAGTAAGGTTAAGCAACTTCAGAGAAAAACTATATTCAGAAATCTAACCACTCAAACATTTTGTTGCTAGGAAAATTTGAGTGAAGTTATGGCTTTCTCTGTTCTTTGTTGTCATTTTTTTTCTATAGACTATTCTTTCAACTCTTCCATAAACCAGTTCTTTCAACTCCTCACTAGGCATTGTTTCAACATGAATAGTACTGCAAATAGAAGGCATCACAAACAATTTCATTGCCAGCAGACCAATATACTTCACTTTTTCATTAATTGTCAGGGATATATTAAAATTATTCACATTTTTTTTTCCATTGGTTTGGGACACCAGACATGTTCTACTTCAAACTTGATTGTATTCATTGCCTGGATCATACACTCACCTTCCCAAACAGAAAGGAGAGACAACTCTAGAAGTTTCATATGCTATTGCTTATGATTTGTTTTGTGCCTGAATGGTGAACTGGGGGAGGGAGGATGTTAACTTGTCTAAGCATGTTTATATGAATTTAAATATGTTAAACATATTTATGTACCATGGAACTCCACTGTTACAGAGAAGCCACCAAAATGTATATAAGCAAAGGGAATAGTACAAGTAAGAGCAAGTGGCTTGAAACTATGGGGCAAGTTTGAGTAACTAGGAAAATCTGAAAATGGTATGATCATTTTTCTTTTCTACCCAACTTTATTGAGATATCATTGATATTTAACATGCATAAGTTTAAAGTGTTTAAATGTTGATTTGATACATTACATAAATATTGTAGAATGATTATGCCAGTGGTAAAGTTAGTTAATGCTTCCATCACATCATATAATTACATTTCCTTTTTGTGGTGAGAATATTTCAGATGTACTCTATTAGCAGCTCTCAGGTATATACACAGTTTTGTTACATGGAAGTTTGTACCCTTTGACTAACATCTCCATATTTCCCCATCCCTGAGGCCCTGCAACCACGGTTCTATTTCTGTGAGTTCAGCTTTTTAAGAATCCACGTAAGTGATATCACACATTATTTGTTTTTCTGTAACGGATTTCACATAGTTAATGCTCTCAATAGTATCCAAAAAAGGCAGGATTTCCTTTTCTCCTCCCATAGCTAAATAATATTCCAGTGTGTGTGGTGGTGCTGGTGGGGGTACCACACTTCCTTTATCTGTTAATGCATAGATGGAACACCTAGGTCGTTTCCATATCTTGGTTTTTGTGAAAAATGCTGCGGTGAACATGGGAGTACAGATATCTCTTGGAGACTCTGATTTCATTTACTTTGGATATATACCCTGAGTGGGATTGCTGGATCCTATGGTAGTTCTTTATTTTTAGAGAAGAAACTCCACACGGTTTTCCATCGTGGCTGTACCAATTTCCTTTCCCGCTAACAGTGGACAAGAGTTCCTTATTTTCCACATCTTCACCAACATGTGTTATCATTTATTTTTTGATGCTAGCCATTCCAGTGGCTGTGCGGGGATTCCTCACTGTGGTTTTGATTTGATTGCCCTCATGATGGGTGATGCTGAGCGTCGTTTCAAATACTATTTGCGTGTCTTCTTTGGAAAAATCTCTATTCAGTTTCTCTGCCCATTTTTTAATCAGATTATTTGAGGGTTTTGTGTGTGTTTTTTTTGCTGTTGAATTATATGACTTCCTTATTATTGGATATCAACTGCTTAGCATATATATATATTATGTGCAAATATTTTCTCCCATTCCATAGGTCATATTTCCATTTTGTTGATTACTTCTTTTGCTGCATAGAAATGTTTTAGTCTGATGTAGTCCCACCTATTCATTTTTGCTTTTGTTACTTGTGCTTTTGTTACATGTTATTACATGTGGTTTAATAAAAATTTAATCTTTTAATACAGTCAATAAAAGAAGTAATACTATTAAATATCAAAATTATGAATATTATAATACATCTAGAAATTATTTTAATAAGGACACTCACTATATATACAATTTAGAATTGCTCAAAAATGGAATATATAATACCAAGATAGCTGCTTTTTAAAAAACTTATAAAAAAGTAATAAAAAATTGACAAATACCTTTAATTTGGATTGTAATTAGTGTAGGTAAAACCTCTCCAAACCCAATATGTTATGTGTGAAACAGTTCCTACAGCTTAAAACCATGCTTATGTGATTATTTAGAAACAAACAGAACATTAACAAAGGATTATAATATAAAACAGATGTAAATGTAAAACTTCAACTATAAACAGTCTATGATGAAAGATGACTACATTTACCATGATGAGCACTTTGAAATGTTTATAATTATCAAATCACTATGTTGTACACCTGAAATAAACATAGTATTTTATATCAACTATACCTCAATAAAAAGTAAATAAATAAAATAAAGAAATAAAAATCTGTGATCATGAGCTGGAAAAAGATTTCTTTGATGTGGTTCCAAAAGCATAATCCATTAAAAAAGGAAAAGAAAAACATTGGTAATATCGACTTCATCAAAATTAAAACATTCTGGTTTTTGAAAGACACTATTAAGATAATGAAAGGTAAAACACAGACCTGAAGAAATTATTTTCAAACACACATCTAATAAAGGAATTATATCTTGAATATATAAAGAATTCTTATACCTCATTAATAAAACTTACAAATAATCAAAAAGACGGCAAAAGATTTGAATAAACACTTCACCAAAGTGGAAATGAGCACATGATAAAAATGCTGAACATCATTAGTCCTTACAATAATTATACACTTAAAAGGGGAAAATTTAATGATATATAAATTATTACTCAATAAAGCTCTTTAAGAAAATAAACCAGATTATCTTCTTCAAGTACTTTTTTCTTCTATTGGGATATATCCTACTGGCTGATCTTTTATTTCACCAATCTTTTCTTTTGCTATCTCTAATCTACTATTTATCTACTAATTTCTTAGTTTCATCTATTTTATTTTTTGACCACACTGGGGGATTAAAAGAACTCTGAGTGGGCTTTATTATGCCCACTTTCTCCAACTGCTGTAGAGTTTCTCCAATTTCCTTGTGCCCCCCAGGCAATTTATACTGCTTAGTATTTGTCACTCATTGAGGTACAGGTAGAGCTACAGGGCGTGGCTTAGCATGTCCCCTCAGAACTGCCTTTACCACACGTACCCTCAGTCTGAACTCACCTATAGTGGTCTGTAACCACAGGCTCTGCAGGATATCTATCCCCCAAAATATTCCAAGATTGGAAAATGTACACAGTATACTCCTTTGGGGGTAAACGCCCTATCCCCAATGGGATTTGGGCTTTCTTCACTCTAATTGCCTTACCTCCACAGCCATCTATCAGAGTAGGGGTCCTGGGAAAACCCTCAGGGTTGCCATAAATCAGAGAACATTCAGCTCCTGTGTCCACCAGCACCAGGACACATTGTACATTCACAGGGGACAAATGAATTCCTAATTCTACATGTGGCCTCTGGTCCCCACCACATGTCCCTAAGGTGGGGAGCTTGACCCTCCCCTCATTAAAACAGTGACACCCAGTTGTCCTCCTGTTGGGGTGAGGGCCCAGGCAGAGCCCAAGTACAGTCCCCAAGAAAGTCTTTCTGGGACACAGGCTGGACATGGGTTTTTGGCTTCGGCTTCCGTGTCCTGGACCTCAGCATCTGGAACTGCTGTTCTGGCTTTAATTGGTGCCACAGTTCTAACAAGATCCTATTGAGCTGCCCGAGTTTTTCTTTTACTACCTTAGCCTTTATCAAATCAACCCACATCTGGTCCTCGAGACCTTCATGGGGCCCTTTGTACCTCTCCTTTCAGTTTATTCATAGACAAGAAGCTAGGTGGCAGAGTGTCTGCTCCTCTCACCATGTGTTTGTTTTTCCCTATAACTTGGCCTCCTTGAAGTCTTGGCTGGTAGAGGTATTTGCTTCCTGCTCTTGGATCTGATTTTTTGTATTGTATCCAAGTTTCAAAGTTCTCAGCTGCAGAGAGGGTCTAACAAAAGCTATTCTTTCATAATCAAAAGAAAAATGAGAAGATCACTTAATAATTTGTTGATGATTTTAGTGGGTTGAAGAGTGGTCTTCAAAAAGATGTCTACCTACCACCTCAAAATGTGGCCTTATTTGAAATAAAGGTGTTTACAGATGTAATTAAGACAAGGATCTTGAAATGAGGTCATCCTAGTTTAGGGTGGGCCATAAATCCAATGACTAGTGTCCTTACAAGAGACAGAGAAGAAAACAGACACATAAACAATGAAAAGGCCCTATGACAATGGAGAGAGATTGGAGTCATGCAGCCCCAGGCCAAGAAAGCCCTGGATCAAGGAAGCTGAAAGACAAATGAAAGCATTCTCCTCTACAGCCTCTGGAAGGAGCACCTTGCTGTCAACACCTTGATTTCAGCCTTTTGGCTACCACAGCTGTGAGAATAAATTTCTGCGGTTTTTAAGCCACTAAGTTTGTGGTAATTTGTTATGTCAGCCCTAGTAAACTAATATGGTGACAGGTTGTGCTTTTTAATTTAAAATTAATTAAATGTAAACAGTGTGCCCCAAAAGGACATAAGCATTTAAAATCATGCCTGATTAGATTTATTAGTTTATATGTTATTAACAAGATGATATTGTGTCCAAAACATTGGACATAAACACAAATACAGATTTAATTCAATTTCATTATTTTACAAATGAAGAATCCAGGGTTCTCAGAAATGAAGGGATTTCATACCCTGTCTTAAATTTCCATCTCCAAGGAACATTTTGACACGAGACCTAGCCTGGTCTGTTCTGTGATTATTAATGATTCAGTCACTCAGTATTTGAAATCCTTGCCTTCTCTCTAAAAGCCTGACCAGGGCAGTTTTCAGTACAAATTCCTAGCTTTGATTCACTGTGATGGTAAGGGGTTGGGGCACAGGTCATCTGGACAATACTGTTCTATACTGTATTCAAAAAATGAAGATTGCCTATTGATAGTGCCTTGTCATTGTAAGGAGTTAAGCCACCATCATTTCATTTCTTCTAGGCCTTCATGTCTTGTCAATACATCTACTGTCATCAGTGTATTCCATTT
Organism: Smutsia gigantea; assembly: GCA_032199065.1. Classification (NCBI taxonomy): domain Eukaryota; kingdom Metazoa; phylum Chordata; class Mammalia; order Pholidota; family Manidae; genus Smutsia; species Smutsia gigantea. The sequence goes on along the minus strand of JAVSCE010021729.1, from coordinate 39,612 downwards.
ATCTTTCTAATCAATTAGATTTATCCAACTTCTAGCAAGTCCCAAAATATCTAGCTCCTTAGTACTCTGGTTGTACCAATAGTCTACCGCGTGAATGGTCTATGTGCACACTTTATAGCTGTTTACTCACTTCCACATCAGTCTTGTCTCACCCTCTGTAATAACCTTCCTCCCAAAATTATTGTTGGAGTCCATCTTTTGTGCTCCAGTAATCCCTTTAATATGTTATTGAAAATACTGACCTCTTCACTGTGACCTTCTTTGTTGTGAGTACCTAACAGCAACAGATCATGTTACCTTTGAAACTTAGTATCTGGCAATGAATGCTTATTGAAAATCGAACAGAAAAGGAGGCATAGCCAAGGTGCCACTGTTGAGGGGTAGTTTGCAGGGCAGCACTAATTGGTCATGAAATTAGCTAGCCACACAACTCTAGGCACGTATGTGGCAGTTAAATGAAGGTAATACCATAGACTCATTTGGCACACAAACCATGTATTTATACAGGGAAGTCTTGGCAGTTTTTCTTTCTCAAATCTGCCAACTACCTTGAAAAGATCATCCTTTCTCTTTTGCCTAGTTCAAAATTCATCTTCAGGTTGCCTAAAGAATTCGTGTAATAGCAGTCCTTTGTTGAAAAATGATACAGTACTAGGTCCTTTACACATATTGCTTCACTTAACTCTTTTGTAGAATCTACTTATTCATCCCACAAATAAGGGAACTGAAGCTGAGAATGATTAAATTGATCCAGTATTTATAGCCATGAATTCCTGACACAAAATCCATCTCATTTTCTGCTACATTGTGCTGTGATTGCCCATAATTTTCATGGAATATGTTTGATTTGTTTTGTTTTTCTGAAGTTAAACTTTCTTGAAGTTAAATATTCTTGTTTATATTCTATGGTATAAGAATGTGTTTTCCAGGAATACACACTTCTGTATTAACTCTTAGGTCAAAGGTAAATATTATCGACAGTGCAATTGACATGGCTAATGATCTCATTAGTGGGCTATGGGGTAAATATCAGGGTAATGAAAAGAAAAAGATACTATTTTTTCAAGTTCTTCCTAAAACATTCAGATCCAAAGCTCAATTTGGGGTACACATTTTTTTCTTTTTTTTCCTCTAAGTTTAAATCCAAGAAAAATATTACTTTTTATTTCTCTTTCACCTTCTTTTACACTAGACACATCCCATTCAGAATGCATTTTCATCATATGTCTTGCCAATACCTTTACTTTTGATGTAGTATTTTTATGTTTATTTTTCCTCTAGCCTTGCAATATGATTTCTAGTTTCTTTCTCTGCTATTAATTATTTTCCAGTACATACACTGATCAGTTGTCAACTATTTGCTTCCTGGCTTCTATTTAGTTTGTGGATAAAGGAGATGTGAGATGGCAACTCTTTGGAACATCCTTGGTTCTCTGTTGCAAAGCAAATTTTTAGTCCTTGGATATTTCTTTAGTTAGTGCAGTATAACTTTCTTACTTGAAGGAAACTGGATTAAGGAGGCTTATCCAAAAGACACACAAGATTTCTCAAACATTAAATAACTCTTAAAAAGCAATGTGTGGTTGAATAAAATACAATGAATCATAAAATCTTATTTGATATACATGTAGATTTAAAAAGGGCAAAATGACTGAAAGATGTATTTTTGATAGATTCACATGAAAATACACTAAAAATATGTAGCACATTTAAATCATTCAAGTCCTCAAATACATTATTACCCAAATTACCCATTTTCATTTGTTGCTTCAGATATGTAAAACCTACTTGTAAGCTACAAAAATTTAGCTATTGAGTTAATAAGTCCCACCTTTGCAATCATGGGCTTTTTAAATTATTTTGAAACAATTATTAAAGAAATTGATTTGCAAAAATAAAACCATTCATTTAACATCACCACTGTATAGTTCCTGAAGAACTTTCCAGAATTTCTTTGTGCTGCCCCTGCTCTAGGAAATTTTGCTTTTAAGAACTTCCTGCTTTTGTTTTGTTTTATTTGTTCATTTGGACTCAGTTATCTCTACTGCATTTATAGAGATATATATATTTTTAAGCCCTTTCCTGGAATAGCTAAGCCCAGTTTCTAACTCCATTGTCCACACCCATGCATTTTTATTCTGATAACAAAGGCTTCAGGTTTTCAGTGAGGCAGAAATTGTCCATTTTCTCAGCTCTTCTTCCCAGGTAGAATAGAGGTGCTATTGAAAGCTCTTTGGCAAGGCTGAGAAGTAGAGAAGCTTGTCCTTTTGAACTTACCTTTCTTACGCTTTTGTGCTGATGTTATAAAAGAAGTCAATACATTCTTCTGTACAGGCTTGCTGTAAAATGATTATCTTCAGTCTAAGAAATTTATTTTTGTTGGTGTCAGACATTTACATTTTTTATTTTCCTTATCAAATCAATGTCTCCCCATTTTAAAGGTATTTATAGATTGTACACATATGGATTTTCTTTTAGAATAGTGTTCTTTATTTTTTTAATTTGGGAATAGATATAAGTACTGCCTATGTGATTTCTCTTTCTGTTATTCCAACTCTTCAATTCCATCTGGCATCTATAAATGAAAGACTTCCTGCTAGTTTCATTTATCAGCTGAATTCATCAAAAACTGAAGAAGTTCAAAAACTTTCAGTTGTTTCATATTCTATTATTTCTTCTAATTCCTCCTATTTTTCTATTGTTTACCTCATGTCATATGATTGACTTCTAAAATTATCTAACAAAGCTACTTCATTTAGCTAGGTTGAACCTTAAATGAAGTAAAATAAATTTAACAAGCACAACATCAAATGCTTCTGAACAAAATTTCTAGAGAACTGATTTGAGAAAAAGGGGTTTGAAAATTGAACATCAATGTGAGGCACATATAATATTAAGATAGAACATATATGATAAATACTTCATGAACTGAGTGTTACTACTATTTGAACAATTGTTTGAATTCAACTTATTCTTGACATTATTCAAGCCAGAGCTTGAATTGAAATTGACATTTTCATAAATAGGCTTACTGTGGTAATTTTGAGATTATCTGTAAATGTCTCGTTTGTATTCAATTTTGTCAAGGACAAGCAAAGATTTTTATTAATTAACTGGGCTTATAAAGTGTTACACCCTTTTATTTCTGATAATTGCTGATCATTAGAGGTGCTTAAATTAGTTGCAAAATTAGTAATTTTCTGTTTGTGTTTCCCACACTTAACATTAAATGAATAAGCTTGAGTTTAGTTGAATTTCAGGTTGCAGTGAAGATACATCTTGGTCCAGATAAAGTAAAAGAAAAGAGAAAAAGAGGTGTAGAATTTTAGTGAAGTATGAAATACATTTAAGTTATGTAAAAGGTAATGCTGCGATGAGAACTACATAATCATGAAGTTAGAAGGGAAATTAATGATCATCAAATTCAGTCACTTTATGTAACCAGTGATGAAAATTATGCCCCGAGAAGTTTAACAACTGCCCATGATCACATAATATACTGGTTAAACTAGGCTAAAACTCAGGTATCTAGATCCTAGATGCTATTGCTGTGGTTCTTCTATTTCCACTATGTGTTCTAGTGATTATAGCCAGATGGTAAGAAATGTAACTGAACAGAGAGTTTAAGAAATTAAACTGAACAGAGAGTGTGAGCCTCTACCTACTCTTACATTATAATTTCTTTTGTTAATGACCTTCAGCTAAGTTTCAAAGTAACAATGCTAGGAAAGCTTTTCAAACTTTGAGAACCTTCAATATATACCATACTGTATTGACCTGATGGTGATTTTAGATGTGTATATATTTAGTCTGTTCATCAGTACATCACAAATCCTTGGAGACATCTCCAGTACCTTCAGATGTTAATTCCTCAATGACACTGGGTAGCATTTAGCATTTGGACTAGATATAAATGGGATTTCGACTTTGACTCAAACAGAATGAGCTAGTTCCATGATTCTACTGTGAAGTTGGGCTCCCAGATGACTCAGGCTGACATACCATCCCTGTCATCTACGTAAGCTGTTTCACACCTCTGACTTCTGCCTATTGAATGGATATTGTTTAACAATGACAAAGAGTTGCCTCTAACCCATGAGTTAGAAATAGAGAATTTCATGGTCTCTTGCACTTCTAGGATTCTCGGCTAGTCTTTAAAGTAGTAGCATCATACAGGCCACCAACTGTGGTAGTACGTATCACAGGGTAAAATAAATGTATCAAGTACATTCCAAAGAACTTCACATTGTTTTTGTACCTGCAAAAAATTAAAACTTTATCTACCAGTCAACTTTAAGGGTGAGTTGTTAGATGTTGTCATTGAAATATAATATAGACACAGAAAAATGCACATATTATAATTGTACTCCTCAGCAGATTTTCCCAAACTGTGCAAAATTGTGCATCCAGTGCCCAGATCAAGAACAACTACCTTGAAGTTCACCTGTGCCCCTTCTAGTCATTAACAGCCACTCACCCCCAAATCAGAATTTTTTTCTGAATCCTAACACCATAGATTAATTTTGCATCTTTTGTGCTTGATATAAATGAAATCATGCATTCTTTCAGTCTTTCATTTCTGGGTTCTTTTGACTGACATGATACTTGTGAGATTCATTGATGTCTTTGCATGTTAAATGTAGCTCATTCATTCCCATCGCAGTATAGTATTCCAGTGTGTGAATGTATAATAATTTATTTATCCATGCTACTAATAGACTTTTAGTAATTTCCAATTTTATGTTATTCCTAACAGTGTCACTGTGAACATTCTAATACATATCTTTTGGTGAAGATATGTATGTATTCCATTCAGGTTCATACTTTGGTGCTAATGCTTGCACGTTACAGGGCAAAATGTAAGTTCAGCTTTAATGCATATTGACAAATAATATTCCAAACTGGTTATGCCTATTTACGCTTCCACAATCTGGGCAATACTGGTTTGCTTTATCCTTTTCTGCCATGCTGATAAGGATTTATTTTTGCATCACATTGTGGATTTTAACTTGTGTTCTTGACTAGTGAGGTGGAGCACCTTTTCAGGTTTACATGATTATTTTCTTTTGTAAAAATTATCTTCAGTTCTTTTGCCAACTTTTTCATTGATCACCTGTACTTTTCTTGTTGATTGGTAGGACTCTCTTGTATACTAAAGATAAAAGTCCTTTGTTAGGTAAATGAATTGCAAATATCTTTTCCCACTCATGCATTGCCTTCTCACTCTTAATGGTGTCTTCTGATGAAAAGAAAGTTCTGATTTTTAATATGTCAGTTCATCAATTGATTTCTTTTATGGCTATTTTTGTGTCATGTTTAAAAGCATCTTATCTTTCCAAAATAATGAAGACATCCTTACTAAAATACTTATTATTTTATCTTTTATATTTAGATCTGCAGTCCATTTGGAGTTTGTGTATGTGGGTATGCACATGTATTGTGAGGTAGGAGCCAACACATGTATATTTCCTTTGCATGCATATTCAGTGAACTTAACACCTCAAATTGAAAAAACATATTTCTTTTAGATTTCTATCAAGCATTTTAGATACACTCACATTAGGGTTGGACAGTCCAAAGTAGATGTTTTTCTAAAAAGCTTTCTAGGTAGGAAATTCAATAATTGATTCAATGTTAGAGTGATAATTTCCTAAGAAAGAAATATTTGAAATAATTGGAAGAGTCTGGATGTGTACAAATTATAACAGTTTTTGCTGTGTATTTAGTTTGTATATAACTACATAAAGTAGTTTTATTTTAATAATCCTGTGTTCAGGCATTTAGATTTCTTTAGGAAATTTCAATGCATCAAGTTATTACCAATATCTGCAAATCATTAGTCCTTTCAAACTAAATGTATTGCATGGAACAGGTAAGATTGATTTCCCCAACATTATCTTCTTTGATAATGATTTCACAATATTTGCTACCTATGTACTTTAATGGGAATTAACATTACACCAAAGGAAATTTTCTTCTCTTTTGAATATCACAAAGGAGGAAATAGCATAGACTATAGATTTAGATAAATCTGTTTCCATTATGAATTTGAAGGAAAATAAAATACTTTCTGAGGCCATTTTCTAATCTTGTAAAAATGAAAACAATAACAATGTCTACCCAACACTACATAAGAATCAAATGAAACAGTGTTTGTAAAACACCTTACCAAATAAGTGATGCTGAGGAAATAATCTTTTCAAGAGAGAAAGAATGTGGTGAAAGGCAAGTTGCTTGAGCCGGATAGTCAAATTGATCAAATCCAAATGCTGCTCTGAATTTTCAATTTGAAACAGCTTTGGCTGTGCGCTCGTAACTCACATTGCTCCTCCTCTCCCAAAATGTCTGCAATACATTGAAAATGACATACTTGAAATAGTGACAAAAACTAAAATGATCAATTTACCAGAGTCGCTGGAATTTTGTTAACGAAAACAGTGAGAATTTTACTCCTGTTTACATCATGAAAGAAAATGGGTCAAATACTTCTCAGTGCCTTCTCTATCCAAGTCTCAGAAATCAAGGGTTAGTACCAGTCAGAAAACTAGACACCAATCCTTCAGCTTCTTGGTATTTCATTGTATTGTGTGTGTTGGGTTGTGTCATATTGTGTTACATCACCTCCATTGCATTACATCACATCCTACCCTACATGGTATCGTATGGTACTCTCTTTTTTATATGAAGAAGCCAAGATTATCATCTTGCTTCCAGTGTGTTTATGAACCTTTTTTTTTTTAATTTTGGTATCCCAGAAGTCAACACAACAGACAGTGGGAAGACAGAGTGAGGAGAGAGAGGATGACTTGAGCACACTGCATTCTGGGAGGAATGCTACCCTCAAGCAAAGTTCTGGAGGAAGACCTTTGTCAGCAGTATTTGGGAATTTTATTTTTTCATAAACTATATTAACTGTCAGCATCGTAAAACTAGGCAAACAGTCACTAAGTCAGTCCATCAGAAACATTTTAGAAAAATTCCTTCCAGACATCAAAATTGGAAGAAGAGCTGTGAATCCCAGTCTCTCTTCCAGAAGTAGATCAGGAAAAGTCAATCATGAAGCAATTGGATATTGAGTAAGATCAAGGATAACTCAAAATCTCATAGTGTTGGGCATGAATAGAGCCAACCTTTTAAGAGTATAGGAAGCAGGAAAAATATAGTTTATACCGTAGCAGAAGCAAAAGGAAACTTCATCTTGGATACTTAAAAGAGAAAAAAATGCATCTCAAAATCATGATGAAATATAGGCATAGGAAGTCTCTTAACACTATTTGGAATTCTCAACATGATATAACAAACATGCCCATAAGAAAAGAAGAACAGCAAATCCTAACAATCAGGATGATACTAAATAACACTAAGATGAGATGGGAAAAGAGCATAATATGCAATGACAATTCTTCAATGGCAGAATTAAATTGTCCGTTGGAAGCAATCAAAGAACAGAAATATCACTAAATGAAATTGAAAAAGGACACACTGGAGATACCTGCAAAGTATTCTTAGAATTCAGAGAAAAAGCACAAAAAGTTTCAGTGATATGAAAGTTGTTGATAGATATAGAATGCAGAGAAGAAGGATATGGTGTATTAGATATTAATATTAATTAAATATTAATTGACTTAAAGGAATATGAATTTAATTAGGTGTGTTAATGATATTAGTTATATCAGCAAATGGCATTATTTCATAAAATATCCCAAAGTATTTATGTACAAAATACTATATCTGCAACTTACTTCCAACTGACAGTCTATGTACACACACACACACACTTACCTATCCATCTCTTGATCAATCTATTGGCTGATATATATGTCATATCTCCTTTTTATATATGTCATTTTACATAAAAAATGCATTTATATAAATATATATAAAATGTAAACTATAGTGCTTTCTCTATATACACATATATATTTGTTGTATTTTTCTTTCCACTTTTTTGAGGGTTTTATAATTTTATATTAAAATATGAAGGAAAATATTGTGGTATAAAAGGAGGTATATACTTCAGCCAAAATTAAAGGAACATGACTTACATAAACCAAACAAAATTTGGAATTATAAATAAAAATTTTAAATGCCTCACAGATATGTAAGGGCAATAAAACACATCATTAAAAAAATCAAAAACAGTCAAGCTCAGATTCTTCTGATGTGGCATTAAAGGCCAGAAGGTGGTGGAAACATCTGCAAATATTGTATGGAAAAATATAGCAACACAGATGCCTATTAAACACTTGCCTTTTTTGAGAAAAAGAGGAATTCAAACCAACTGAGCAAAAAATTACAAGAGAAGGAATGACATTTAAACAAACATCAATGAATGATGATAGCTTTCATGTAAAACATTGTTATGACTGTCAATAAAAGGCTGGACACTATGGTAAACAGAAACATAAAAAACTATACCAAAAACCTACAACCAAAATGAAATTCTATTAAGAAAGATTGAAAAGCTGAAGGACAGGGGAAAGTACATTAAAAAAATTAAAAATTAGAATGTGCCATTTCATTCGTGAGTTCGATAACCAATGATATATCTTTGAAGGGCTGTTATATTAAATTTTTGTGACATTGGTAAATACCGTTAAAATTTTTAAATGGCTATTTTCCAAATTAACACAGAAGATAAAAAGCAAGGAAAACACAGCCCAAAGGCAGAGGGAAGAACAGATAGGAAATGAATGCATTAAAAAAACGAAGTCACCGTTACAGAATTGGGACAAAGCATAATGTTGGAGGTTCCAGTGGAGAGGAGGGAGAGATGTAATATGGCAGTACACATAGTAGGATCCTCAGATCCACAGAAGGGCACTACGTGGCTCGGAGGAGCAGAGGAAGTGAAATGAAAAATGATCACTGTCTGAATTGTAAGTGGAAGCAGACTTTCTGAGACCCAGTACTCTATGCACACTATACTTCTTTGGGTCTTACCTATATTTCTCCCTCCCTTTTGAAATGTAATTTCATCAAAGCCTAGAAGCTCTATCTTCTTTTATGTATACCAACTTCATAAAAGCTATGCCTTTTAGCTAGCCATTTATCTTCCATTTCTCAGACTCGATTCTGTTCTTCTTTTGCCCTGAATATCTCTCTGCAGAGAGCGAGCATCAGCTTCAAAGGGCGGAGTCTCTGCTGTGAAGGACCGACAGTTCACTGAGACTCAGACTGTCGTTGCTAGTGAGCATTTTATGCACAGGTGCTTCCCAGTTCCCGCTGTTAGTATGTATTTTTAAAACTGTATCTCAAGTTTACAAGGCAACACAAACAACCACTGTCTAAATAATAAAGATAAAAGCATACACATATGAAATTACAGATCGCTTAAAGATAACAATGGGCCTTCTAAAAATGTCTGTACAGTCCCTGTTCAAAATCATGCTATATACAGTACATACCAAATTTCAACTCTGAATCACATTTGACCCTTACAAATTTTTGTTTAGAATCCCATATTTATGATTATTCACAGTTTGATATTAATCAATAATGTAGAATTTAGTTGAGAACACATCTTATTAAAATGTAAGATTGTTTATTGTAGGTTTATGATAAATTGTTATTGAAGGCAACAGGTACATTTAAAAAATTATTTATGATCAGATGTTGGGCCTTTGTAACAGCCTAAGCAATAAGTCTGCTTCACAACTGAAATAATATTTTTTCTACCAAAATAAAGATCTTTAAAGTGATTCTATACTTCATATATTTCAATTGCTATTAAAGATGGAAATTTACATCACATTAGAGCCAAACATACCATATTTTATAAAAGAAAATGAAATTCAAATAAAGAATAAATGCAAAATCCCTGAAATGATATGAAAATAGTCGAAACACTGAAATTCTACATAGTTAGAATTCCAAATGTATGCACCAATAATCAGTTCTATTCTTTATGTATGAAAAGTCTTCATGATCTAATAATGTTATTATTTTCTTAAAATGTATCACCATATAGTTGGCCATAGTCTGATCATATTGGAAGACCAAGTCAATGAATATTTTTATATTCATATAAAATACGGTGGAATCGCTCTAAAATAATAGTCTGCTGCATGTCTGTGTCCCTGTTCATCCAAGTTCAAACTATTTTTATAGATACAGTCATTGTTCTCATTTAAACTTAAATGTGAAATCTGTTATTTTAATAATTACAACATTGTGGTTCCAATTTATTATCTTGAAAAGTAAAATTGGATTTACATATGAATTCTGCTTCAAGTTTATTTTTTCCAAAACACTTTGCTAGCATATTATTTCATATATGGCACTCATTTTTTTGATGCACTTATCTACCCTGACTATTTTAATTAAATCATCATTGCACTCTGATGTTTTTGCTAATTTTGGGTGATGGATCCATCAGTGTTTGTTTATAAAAGCTGATTGGAAACAAGGCATTCATTATGTCGGGCCTGATAATCTGTTCACTTCATTGTCACAGGGCAGTTGCTGTAGTTCTATGTTTGTCATCACCAAGTTTTGTAAATATTGTGCTCTCCCCTGATTGATTTTCATCGGCAGCACAGTCTTTATACTTGTAGTCACCAAATTCTTGTCATTCCTGCTATCTTATGAAAGCCTCTTCTAATATACATAAAATCATGTTTTCAAGAAAATTTGCATTTCAGTCATTTCTTTAATAAATCTTTGATCCACAGATATCCTATTTGGGCAAATTAACAAACAGGCTGGTATTTCCACAGGGTATTTCATTTGCTCCTACCATCAGCTTCCCTAATGAATAGCTCACATTTGTTGCCTTGTTGAAATCTAGTTATTTTGAAAACCTTCTGAGTTCTTTACATCATCGCAAATTCCACTGTGGCAAATAAATTCCTACATATAGCTCATGAGCATTTAAAAAAGGAACAAATGTTAACTTTTAAAATAGGGTTTTGGGTTGACTGTCATTTCTGAAAATGTACTGAAGAGGCAGGTGAAAGGAATAATTGAGCTGTGATTTTCTTAGATCTCTCTTGCAAGTATAACCCTGAAATTGATATTGATTCTTTTGAATGATACAGGAGGAAAGCAGTCAAAATCTGGAGAGTTTGCATAAGATGGGAAAGCAATAACTTGCCTTTCCCTATTAACCATGTGTATATATCAAAATTGGGCCTAGGGAAACACCTGTAGAAATTTTCTAAATAACCATAATCACAAGAATTAATGGTTTGTATTCTTAGCTACCAGCACGGTGCGTGAGTCTCTATATTCACATACCAGTTCATCCTACTCAGATGCATTAGGAATGTGAAAGGTGTCTGACTCATGCTTTATATCATTTTATTTGAGAGGGGGTTTTCTACAGTCAACTCTACATTGTCAAAGAAATATAACTTACATCTCTAATTTATCAATCTGTGAGTATGCAATCAGAATCCCTAAAATTATTTTGCAAAATATTTAGAGAGCATCAATTTGTTCAGGTAACGGTGCTGCACACTGTACAAAATTAATGACTGATGATTTAATTTGCTGATGATTGTATATTAACTAATAAATTACTCTGACTCATTAGAATAACCAGGACCCTATGCATAGAAAGGAGCTTCAGAAGCCAGAAAAAATTAGTACAACTTCTTTTCTATACTTCAGCGACTGCCAAAATCGTAACTCTTCTTTCTAGTTTAAGCTTTACATAAATTCACAAATTTTAAAGCAATTTGAAATGTTCTAAACACCCAAACAGGTTCTCAATTGTACCCAATTGTACACATGTTAATATTTTGTAATATTTCCTTCAGGCAACTATTTTAAGAAATAAATAAAACTTTACAGTGGAGACCACTCTCTCATCCTTTGCCCCTCAAGTTCACCTCAGACATAAGCATTTAACCATAGTTAGTGTGTAATGTTTTAGTGTATATCTTGACAGATTTAACAAATACACATTTGTTTGTAAACAACAAATTGTGTTTTAAATTTCATAGTGAGAGTACATTCTGCATGTTATTCTGTCATTCTTCTCCACACAATAACTATAGATCTAGTTCATTATTTTGCATGCTATTACTCCATTGTATATTGAACCAAATTTTTGTATATTCAACTCCCTTTTGAGGGACAGTGAGGTTGTTTTTACACTTTGCTGTTAGAAAACTATCATTGCAATATCATTGTTGTACATATTTGGAAGAGTTTCTGTAGAGAGAGAGCTAGAACTGGAAATTTTGAATTTTAGGATATTAAAACATTTACCACATTTTTCTGCTCAAGCTTTCTAGATATTCTGTTTCCTCATATCATTGTCAAATGTGGTATTAACATTTTTAAACTTTTTAAATTTGTTTCCAATTTGATGGATATGAAATGGTATATAATATTTATTTTAGTTTTCATTATCCTATTAATGTGATTAGGCTTTTTAGCATTTATTGACCTTTATGCTTTTTGTTTTAGTGGTTACCATTTGAGCTGTTTTTAACTATATTTTGTAGTTGTCACTTGTGTCTAGGAACACCATGCCTTTCGGAATGGTAATTTTGTAGTCAGCAAACTTGCCCAGATTTTTTTATTAGTTTGAGTATTTTGTAGATGCCCTTGGATTTTCTCTGTAGGCAATCATATCATCTACAAATAATGAGAGCAGTATTTTTTTCTAATCTTCATAGCCATAGTTAATATTTTAGTACTGTTATAGAAACTAGGACCACTAGTAAAATTCTGAATTGGAAAGGACAACAGATTTTTTGCTTTATGTCTGACTTTAATATCATCAGAATGACCCATGAAGTAGTTTGTACTATTTATCTCCTTTATTTAGATAAGGCAATGCAGGTAGAGAGAGATTCGGTGATTTGCCTAAGGTCACACAGCCAATAATTGAACTAATGGTATATGAACCACGGCAGTCCAGCTCTGGGTCCATGCTTAGACTATGTGCTATTTGGTATAACAGTACACGTATACTATACGTAGAATATAGTATATGCTAATATTATGCTGTATTGTTTTCTTAAGTGTGATGAGAAATTCCTTTTCTATAATTAGTTTGCTTTAAGTGTTTATGATAAATCATCTTGATAACTTCAAATAATTTGTTCAATATTCATGGGGATTATATAGGCACCTCCTTTAAAGTGATCAATTTATCATGCATTTTTCTAATATTCTAATATTATAAATATTTGAAATTCTGGTGTTAATCCATCATAGCCAAGATCTTTTTTTTAGTATATGTCACTGGATTTGGTTAACTAACTTTTCCCCCCACAGGAGTTTTTGCACATGGTCCATTTTTCACGATGCTACTGCTATACTTCTTAAATCCAGCCTCCTTTCTACATGTGGCAATTTCTACTGTAGTTTGTGCCCAAACTACATTTTGTTGCAAAACCACTAATGAAACTTGAAAAACGTATTAACGAAATTGTCGAGAGTTATGGAAAGGAATCAGGCATGAACTCTGCCTTTCCAGTATGAATTCTGTCACAAGCAATCAAACAGTCAATCAGAGGAAGTTCTTTATAAAAGAATTCCAGAAAGAATAGAATTAGAGTATCACCATTTTGCAATAATGTACCTAAGTTACTGGGGTCCATCAAAGGACCAGTGCTGGTCTGAAAACTGTTTGTTAACTACTATTTTGATTAGTATTTCTGAATGATTTAGCTTGTAACCTCCCTTTTTACGTGATTCTTGTGTGGTTTTGGCATAAAGTTTGTATTATCTAAAAAAAGTGTTGGAAAGAAATATCTTTTTATTTACTATAGAAAATTTATATGAGATTGGATTTATGTTTTTAATGTTTTGGGAAGCCCACCAGCCCTTGTGGACATGGCAGTTTTCTGTGGGAAGGTTTTTCACTAATGAGCCAATGACGTTGGTGGGTAGAAATCTAATTCAAGTTTTGTTTCTACTTGATCCAGTTTTGTTTGGTAATATATCCCTAAGGTATTATCCATTTTTTCCAAGTGATCAAATGTATTAATAAAATTTTCATAGTATTTGGGGGAGTTACTTATAGTTAGATCTCCTTTTTCCTTCCTAAATTGCTTCTTTTGACTCCTCTCTGCTTTCTCTTGAACATCTTTTCAGATGATGTGTCAATACGCTTAGCATTTTCAAAGATCCTCCTTATTGCAACTGCATCCTATTTCATTAACTTTAATACCTTATGTTTATTACACCCACTTGCCTGTTTTCTTTGGATTTTATTTTGTTCTGTTTTTCATAACTACAAATCAATCTTCAGCTTTCATGTTAAGCATTTAAGGCTGAAAAATCACCCTGTATAGTTTTAATCCTAACTTATGTCCCAATATGCAGTATTTTCATTTTAACCCTAACATGTTTTAGTATGCAGTATTTGATATGTATTCAGTTCAAAGTACTTTCTTGTTTTCATTATGATTTCTTATTTTACCCAAGAGCTACTTAGAAGTACATTCTTACATTTACCAACATATAAGATTCCTTCCTTTCCTATTTTCACTCTATGATCAGAGAACACATTCTGTATGTACTTTCTGCATTATCCTGCAGGACAGAACTGTATGTTACATGTTCTTGGCCAATTATTGTGGTCTAGATTTTCTATGTCCTAATTTTCTTTTTGTTTGGAATAGTTATTTCTAAGAACATTATCTTAAATTTTCCTATTATGGTAGTAAATTGGTAAATTTCTCATGCTCAAATCTGCCATTAGGATAAAGTCTAAAACCCTTGCAAGGTTTTGCATGGTATTGCCACCACTTACCTCTCTACCTCCATCTCTGCCATTCTCACCTTTCAATTTCCAGATAATACTGTGTTCTCTCCTGCCTCTAAATCTTTATTCAGTAAATGTCCCCACCACTGTCATCTGGTTAGAGTTCTACATTTAATGACCTTCAAGAAGCCCCTAAGTCTGAGGAAGGGACCCCAGTCATAATATTTATTCCCTGCCATAATATCTCAGCACTATGTTTAATTCCCTTCTCTGTGTGCTTCCTGAAGGTGATAAAGTCCATCTTGTACATTGTTGTACCCCAGGACATAGCACAAAATCTGATACATAGGAAATTCTACACAGACACACACACACACATACAGACACACACTGAATAAATTAATTAAGTTGCAACACTGGAATCAGCAGATAAACACTGAGATCTGGAGATATAATTCCTAATTTTTAAAATAACCACATTTTTGACAAAAAAACAAGGAAATTTTCTTGGAAGTGAAAGAAATTCTGTTTTAAAATTTAGAATTTTAATCACAATATAGTTTCACAAGCTGAAATCCAGACAGGCATTAAAGAAGGGATATTTTCAGCTGTGAAGTTCTCTTGAGTATTGACTGATCTCTTACATTTTTAAGATTCTTATCTTTGCTGCTCATTAGGAAGAAAAAAAGAATTCTAAGACTGAGAATGTACTTTTTTGCATTATCCTACAGGACAGAAAACTCTTCCCTGTTGGTAATTTTCTTAAAGCTAATGGTTTCTTTTACGTATATATTAAAAATTGACAAATGCATTTCTGTACTGGGTTTCATCTCCATAACAGCCTGAGCCTTGAAAAAGGTTAGGGCCCTGTTTGTATAACATTGTAACACACAAAAAAAGATGACAAGAAATCTCATTGCTG
The DNA here is from genome assembly GCA_032199065.1 of Smutsia gigantea. Lineage (NCBI taxonomy): Eukaryota > Metazoa > Chordata > Mammalia > Pholidota > Manidae > Smutsia > Smutsia gigantea. The sequence goes on along the minus strand of JAVSCE010021729.1, from coordinate 24,022 downwards.
ACCTCAGCTGGTCAGCTTACTGCATATCATCTTGCTTTTAATTCCAGAATTACTCAGATACTGTTTTCCATGTGTCTTATTTTGAGTCATTCTCAGTAATTTACTGCCATAATTTATAATCACATTAGAGCTCCATAGGTTAATTACAGAATCTTCTGTTTAAAAAATGTGTTTTCCTTTCATTCATTTCAATGATGCAGCCTTTATTTCATTTGGCATTCTCTAATTTCTCTACAATAGAAATGCTAAGTAGACTGGTACTGGGTGACCAATCCATAATTTTATAGGCCTATTTCTCAACTCTTACCTAATTCCTTTCTGAACTTACGAAATTAGTCCTCCTATCTTTTGTATTACATTGTAGTTTCATTGACCCTAAATTGTTTTGTTGTTGATGGAAAAAAAATCTAACATTTTGCATTCACAAAAAACTTCTAACCTTTTGTATAACGTTTCACGAAATTGAGTTTGGTGGAAAATATGTATAATTTATAACTACTCTACTCAACATACACACATACATACATTAGCATGGCTTTCACATAAAATTATAATTATGTTCTTATTAAATGGAATCTGTCTAAAAAAGTATTTTCATTATTAGTACTAGATAAACATATTCTTACAACTGTTGAAAGTAAGTGCTTTAATGGCACCTCTTCTCTGAAAAAAAATTCTTTACTTGACACAGGCACTTCTCAAACAGAACTAGTTTTCATAATATGAATTGTGATAATGCGGTTAATTTCTTAGGAAGCATTATTTGCATATTGCAAGCAACTTCTGTTTATACTTCAGTATGAATGTGGGATCCATATGGAAGTTAAGATCAGGAACTAATATCTTTCAAGTAGTTTAAAAAATAGAGTATACGTAAAATGCCCTTATATTTATTTTATTATAACAGGTGATAATGGATTTTTAATCATCATGATTTTGACAATAGAAGAAAAGGGGCCATTTCCCTTCAAGAAAACTGGAGGCAAATACTGGATTTGCATAGCAATATTTGGGTTTTATAGCTTTCTTTTAAACTACTAAAAGTAAAAGCAAATCTCTTTATTGTTAAAATTCTTCCAATGTAAAAATCATTATTTTGAGCCTGAATCTAGAAACTAATCACCACCATCCTTTGTTTTTTCACTGAATAAATAAACAAGAGATTTCTTAGAAGAGCCACTCTCACATTACCAGAACCTGCTGTACATTTATTGTAAGACATAGTAATTGGAAGTATAGGCTCTTCCCTGCGTTTTAATTCCAAGCTTCATTATATATAAGCTGTGCAGTCTTGGGCAAGTTGCTTGACCTTCCTAAACTTTATATTCACCTGTGCAATAGGAATAATAGTAATATCTATCTCACAGGGTTATTGTGAGTATTAAATGACCTAAGTACTTAGCATAGTATCTAGTTTATACTATAAATCTTAATTACAACTATTACAAAATTAAGAAATTGCAATTGTGAATGTAGTTTCTCATGTCCAAAATATCTAATCACCACTTCATTTTTAAATAAACCACAGTATGTAAAATAAGCCAACTATAAATTCAGATAAAGTTTGAAATAAATAATTTATATTATTTAGCTGTTACTTTTTTCCCATCTTTAAACCCTCTCTTCTTCTTAAATTACTAGGTAGCTTACAGGCCTCCACTGATGCTACTATGAAATGTGGTGTTAACAGAGAGGAGGAAATGCATTACTTTTAAAAATCCAGATGTTCCAGACACCGTGCAGAACAGGGATGGACCTCCCCACACACATCCCAAAATTTGGTCCAGATGTTGGGACTAATGATGCCACATATGTACCAACAAGGTATGAATCATAATGAAGCTTCCTGGGACAAGCAGAGCAAGATTCCCAAGCAAGCCCAAAATGTCTTGAGGGAGCAGGGAAAGGAGACTGGCTTGGCTTTTATTGTGACTAATGGGTGGGGCAGGGTGAGGGTGCCCACATGTATCAAGTGCACTGCCCACCTGGTCCTTAAAGTGGGAGCACTAGCCATTCTTAACAGTTTCCAAGGTATGGAGCAAAGGGTAAAGGGTAGGAGGCATCAAACTGTCAGGAGTGAAATATCAGAAATGGAGTCAGTCTGTTATATCAGCAACTGTAGACTCTAATTTTGCAGGGGAAAATGATCTAGTGGATAAAATCATCTCAGGTTTATTTTATGCTGTAATTTTTAACACACAACTTCCTTTACTATATTAAAATCTGTATTGCCTATTTAAAATCTAATCTGTTTTTTACAATTTATTACAAAGTTATATATGTGGCTAATGTAAGTTTGATATGTCAGGATTTATGGGATTATATGAGTTATGCCATATTTCTCAAATGCACCGCCATTTAAACAATATCGGGAATCATTGAACCAGGTAAACTATTAAGCAAATTCCTCCTAATTTATTTATTCAGTCATTGGCTAAAATTAAAAATAAAGCAAAAGTTGAGGAAGTGCCTAGAAGAGAATGGAGCTCAGTCCCAATAAGAGATGGAGTTTTAAAAAAGCATTACCTTGATTTTTTTTTTCCCCTGAAGTGACAAGACATGGGAACCTGGGTGGGCGGACTGACGAAGCCAGAGGATTCTCTTACTATATTGCAACATGGAAAGAATCGGACCACGTGAAAGTGCCACATGCCCATGTATCAGGCGTAATGGCCAGAGAAATCCAAGCATTCATGCTATTCTGCCCTGGCATGGCACAGGAAACACATAGAGATGGAAACTGGCACATTTCATCAGTCTTAGGGACTTCTGCTGGTTGTGGGGTTAGTGCTAGTAGATAATAACATTGTGGAGAGAACTGACCCCACAAACTGGAATGCAATGGAGCCATGAGAATTTGGATTTATGATCCAACAGATATTTATGAATGGATTCATAAGAAAATAAGGCAGTATGATACAGGCTATCTAGCTTTAGGTGAATTGGCATAATATAGCTTCTCTAAGACTCATAAAAGTTGGATATAATTCTGTTATTTTGGAAGACTATGTCTTTCAACATTCTAATTTTACTTTTTTTTAAGAGTTCTAATAAGGTTAAAAACAAAATCTCTATAGGGGTAGTTCATGAATAAAACTGTAGTCAGTAAAAAAATTAATGATTGGATAGCCAAGCTTGAAATGATTATTTTTCTCTTTGTTAGTAGTAGTTTGATCTGAGTTATCTGGTTATTCTAAAAACAGTATAACATTATAATAGCCTATGACATCTATTTTGAATCCAAGAATAGCTAAGAAATGAACTCTTTGTGTATGCCCTTTTTTGTCCATTGACTAACCAGGGGAATCCAGCCAGGTCTTGATATGAGGGCAGACTTCACTCATACCTTTGAGGGGATGTTGCAGAATGCCCAAGGAAAAGGAGAGAGAATCATCGAGGAAGCAATTTTGACCAAAGGACAAACAGCAGCACCAGGGAAGAATAAGCTGCGGGAGAGACATGAAAGAGTCTATCTCATTTATCATGAAATGCCTGAACTTATAATTAAATAAGTATCATGGATAAAAGGAGGGAGTAAGAAAGGAGATCCAACATAAGCAACAGTGGATAAGAAAGCAAGGTTTAATTTCTGTAATATATCTTGACCCATGAGAAAAAGGAGAGTTTGAACAAGATTCTGTCCACATCTTGGAGACAATATTTGTATTTTTCTTGGGTTACTATCACTGTCTATTTTGAGGATGATCATCTATATTTATCCCCTTAATTCTATTTGTGTTATCATATCTGCCTGATGCTTCAGATATACCTAATATCTTGGAACCAATTCCAGGATTTTTAGCCCAAAGACAAGAAAAATACCTTTCACCTAGACTGTCTCCTTCCCTTTGATATGCTATTTTTTTCATATTGCATTCTGAATTGAATCTGAATTTCTGAATTGCTTCTCTTAAGCCCTGAATAGGTAGGTTGGTGAGTGATTAATCAGGTAGAAATGTATTGTTTTCACCATAAAGAATATTTAACACTAAAAGAAAGAAATTGGGGCTTAACTCAATATATTGGGGCATAAAACCCACTATTTATATCAGAAAAAAAGAGAGATGAGGGGAAAGAAGTAGCCCCATCAAAACAAGACAGAGAGAGAAATAATGATCAAGGCAAGTACTTTGGTACTAAAATTTGTCAAAGGATGACGAAACCAACAGTGCCATGCCAGAACATCTTGCTGAATTTTTCTGAGCTCTCACATGAAAGTATTCTAGGCAGATTTAAAAGGTATACCATGGTGGGGAGGGGGGAGGGGGCAGAGGAAGAAGTTCATGACACAAGATCAAGTATTCATTAAAAGTAAAAGTAGATAACCTTTGTAGAAGTGGTTTTTAAAAAAATAATATTTAGAATGGTCTGGAGGATAGGGAAATGGCAGTTTAGTGTTCTGCTTGAATACCAGTTGCATGACATTTTGCCATAAATATATAATGGTTTAAAAATGTATATATCCCTTGAACCTCTAATTCTACTTCTAGGAGATTTTCCTGAGAAAGGTATGATAAATAGCAAAAGAGATTTATCTACCAGAATGATCACTAGAGCACTATTTATAATAATGAAAAATTGGATAAAACATAAATGCTGAATGATAAGTGAAAAGCCCAATAAATTATGACACATAATTATGCACATTATGGCACATAATTTATGGGCATGTCCATAAAATGGACTATTATGGAACAATTAAAAATCATACTGGAAGAAATTATTGAATCATATAAAAATATCCCAGATATCAAAGGAAAGTGAGTTATAATATGAAATGAAGAGAATTTTCTAATTTGTATTAATAAAAAGCAATTATCATACATACTGAAGATAGCTATAAAATAAGAATTTAAGCAATTATTTCTGGAAGGTTGGAATATAGTATTTTTCATTTTTCTTCTCCATGTGTTAGTATATTTCATTTATTGCTACAATAAATATGAGTTAGCACAAAAAAATGTTAATGAGCATTTTTTAAAAGTTGCAGAAGGACAATGCTGCATGATTCCACTTATACGAGGTATTTAAACTAGTCAGTCTACAGAAGCAGGAAGCAGAATGGTGGTTATCAGGGGCTGCAGGGAAGGGGCAGGGGAGGTGCTATTCAACGCGTATTTAGATTTCAGTTATGCAAGATGACTAAGTCCTAGAAATCTGCTGTGCAAAGCAACATTGTGCCTACAGTTAACAATACTATACACTTAAAATTCTGTTAAGAGAGTAAATTTCATACAATCTCTCCTTATCTCACACACCCAAAAAAGTTATTCGTAGGACTTCTGCTTCTAGCAAAGATACAGTAAGAGAGGACAGACTTATTCCTCTCCCTGCCACAACTACAGATGAATAAATACATGCAGTGTAATATAAAAAAAAAAACAATGGTTCTCAAGATACTAGATATCAGATAATAAAAAACAGTGACTCCTCAGAGAAGAGAAACCAATGAGGAAGCCTACAGTCGTTCTGGATTAATACCTAAAGAGAGTTTCTAGGCCACGATGCAGACAGGAACCCGGACAGAGCACGTCCAACATCCAGAGTTGAGGAAATGGAGGTAAGTCCAGAGATAAATCACCTAGAGTTCACGAGATGAATACTGGAGACCGTGAGAGTTGAGCAGAGATTTCAACACCTTCAGAGCCTTCCCTTGGAGTATTCAGCTGGGCACTGCTCAGCATCCCACACATGCAAAGACCCTACCCAGGCCTGGGAAATATGCAGAAGGAGCAGAGGAAATAATCCATGATGCTCACATAGGGATGGAAATAGTGCCTGTTCCCATGAGTCGAAAACTCCTAATTCATGGGGAATTGGGAAAAGTTCTCAGAAACATTCTGTCACATTGGTGGGGCAATATTACATAATACACTAAGTATGATCCTGGTCCCATCTAATAAAACTTAAAAGCAACACTCAAAAGGATCAAACTGTTTCCTAGCAACTTAAAGGTATCCCAGAACAAAACTCAAGAATATTTATAGGAATACAAAATTATTTATCGACCAAGTAAAATTCGTAATGCTAGCCATCTCGTCAAAGGCCGCCAGGCACACCAACATGCAGGAAAATATGACCAATAATGAGGAGAAAGATCAGTTAACCAAAACTGATCCAAAAATGAGACAGAGAATGGAATTAGAGAAAGAAAAGTTATTATAATGGGTTTCTATATGCTTAAGAAGCTAGAAGGGAGAACATGATAAGTAGAGACAAATATCAAAAGAAAAAATCAACCATTCAAAAGGCATACCATATCTGGGATGAAAAAGTAACTGGTCAGGATGAATATCAGTTTAGACATAGCAGAAGAATACATCCATTAACTTGAAGGCACAGAATAGAAATTACATAAAATAAAACATTGAAAATAAAGACAAAAGAAAAATGAACAGAACATCACACTAGAGACAACTGCAGGCAACCCAGTATAATTGTAATTCGAGATTGAAAAGAGAGTAGAGGGCAAACATATAGATATTCGCAGAAATAATGTCTTAAGTGTTCTAAATTTGTTGAAAAATATAAATCAATATACAAAAGAAGCACAAGAAACATGAAGAAAACTACACTCAGGCATGTCAAAATCAAGCTATTTAAAAACATGATAAAGACAAATCTTAAAACCATCCATGGAAAAAAGATACATCCAACACTTAAAAATTTTATAGCAATATATTATGGAGCTTATAACATGTATCAAAGTAAAAATGACTTCATTGTAAAAATTATTACAACAGCAAGGTAATATAGGTCTGGAAGGGAGAAATGGAAGTAGATGGTTAAAAGTGTCTTATTATAGAGTTGAAATGACATAACATAAGGTCACTTGTAGATAAACAGTAATAAGTTAAAGGAACCACTACAAATCACACACACAAACACACACACACACACACACGTTATAGCCATCTAGCCCAAATTGCTGATTAATGAGATCATGAAAAATACTAGATTAATCTGAAATAAAAAAGAAATAGGGAAAAGGGAAAAAAGAACAGGTAAGGCAAGTAGTAAACAAATACATAATAATATGATAGACTTAAATTCAACCATATGAAAAAGTATTTAACCATTTTCACCACACACAAAAAAACTTAACTATGAGAGGTAATGGATGTATTAATTAACTTGGTTGTGGTAGTTATTTCACAGTGTACATGTATGTTAAATCATCATATTTTACACCTCAAATATACACAGCTTTATTTGCAATTTTATCTCAATAAAGCTGGAAAGCATTTTAAAAATCACAACAACATGCAAATGGTCTGAACACACCAATTATAAGGCATAAAGTATCAAAGTAGATGAAAAGGAAAGATCCAACTATATGCTGTCTACAAGAAAACATGTTTTCAAATGTAAAGATGAATGACCCAAAAGTAAAAAGATGCAAAAATGATATCACATGCTAACAAAAATTTTTAAAAGCTGGAGATGCTACATTAATGTCAGAGAAAGTTGATCTTAGATAAAAGAATGTTACCAAGGTTAAAGAAAGTCAATCCATAATTATAAAAGGGTCAATTCATCCAGAGGACATAACAACCTTCTAAACATTTATGCATCTAATAACAGAGCTTCACAATACATAAAATAAAAATGGATAAAATTCCAAGGAGAAATAGACAATTCCACTACTATAGACAGAGACTGAAATACCATTGTCTCAATAACTGATAGAATAAACAGGAAATCAATGATACAGAAATCTTGAACAGCAATACACAGCTTTATCTAATTTGTTGACATTTATAAAACACTCCATCCCATAAAGCATATCTTTTTCAAGTGCATGTAGAACATTTACCAAGATAGAACATATTCTGAGCCATAAACAGGTATTAACGCATTTAAAAGGATTTAACTTACATGCAAAGCATGTTCTCTGATTATAAGGAAATTAAATTACTAATCAATAACAGAAAAAAACTTCAAATTCTCAAATATTTAGAAATTATTTGTAACACACTTTTAAAAAATCTATAAATAAGAGAAACAAAAACAGAAAATGAGAAAATATTTTGAATTAAATGAAAATGACAAGCGAACATATCAAACCTTTGGAGATGCAGCCAAAGCAGTAGAGAAATGGCTTCCTTAACTACAAAGTTACATTAGCAAAAAAGACAGGTCTTAATTTAAATATCTTGCCTTCAACTTAAAAAGTCTAGAAATATTAAAGCACACTGAAACTGAACTAGGCAGGAGAAATAAAATATGAGAAATCAGAGCCAAAATCAGTAAAATGGCAAAAAGAAAAATGATACAAAAGAATTTTAAACTTCAGGCAAATTCCCCTCATGGACAGAGATAGAAAAAAAAAACCAAAATTGTAGCAAATTGGCTTTTAAAATATGAAAGAATAATATATCATAAGCAAGTATTTATTCCAGGAATGCAAAATTATTTGAACATTCAAAAAGTACTATTGATTTTCAACAAGTATGGAAAGGCAATAGAGTAAAGGAAGGCTAATATTTTCAACAAATTGTATCAAAAAAATTGAATATTCAAATTTAAAAAGAATTGATCCATACCTTGTACCATATACAAAAATTAACTTAAAATGGATCATAGACCTAAATGAAAAAATATAAGAAGAAATCAAAAAAGATAATAACTTTGTGATCTTTAATTAGGCAAAGATTTCTTAGATATAAAACCAAAAGTATAATATATATAAAGAAAAGAACTGATAAATTATACTTCATCAAAATTAAGGATTTCTGTCCCTTAAGACACTATTAGGAAAATTAAAAATGCTCTATAGTCTGGAAGAAAATATTTGCAAGTCACAAGGACTTGAATCAAGAATATATAAAGAATTCTTAAAGCTCAGTAATAAATCAAACAACCCAATTTAAAATAGGCAAAATATTTAAACAACTACTTCAATGAAAGGATACTGAAGGCATGTAAGTACATTGAAAACACAGTAAATATCATCTGTTATTAGGGAAATGTAAATTAAAACCTTAGTGCGATACTTCTACACATCTATTAGAATGTCTAAGATTCAAAACTCTGACCATGGCAGGGACTAACATGAATGTAGGACAGAAGAACTTCTGAATTTGCCGGAAACATGGGAACTGAGTGAATTAAGCCACAGAATCATAGACAAGCATGGTGCCATGAGGAAGCCATGAAGAGAGATGAAATTGGAGAGGTAAAAATATGACAGATCAGACAGGCTTTTGTATGCTTGGCTAAGAAACTCAAATTTTATTCATCTGGCTATTGGGAGTTATTTAAGGATTTTAAAAAGAAGAGAATGACATTATCAAATTTTTATTTTAGAAAAATCACTTTGGAAGCAGTGTGAAGGACAGATAGGAGGAAAATAAGACTGGATGAAACATGATCAAGTGGAGAGCATTGCTGTAGTCTAAGCAGAAATGGTGAATGGTTCGACCAAAGTGAGAGCATGGAGAAGAGAGTTGGATTCCGTCAGCACTTTGGAAGCAGAGTCTATACATAAACAGACACTGTTAGTGAAGGAAATACATGAAGGATGCTTTGCTACAAACATCTAATTTGGACAATCTACTGCATGGTGGTACCATTCATTTAAGTGAGAACAAATAGCAGGTTCAGAAGGAAAGAACATGAGTTCATCTTTGAAAATGTTGAGTTTGATGTGCCTTTGAGGTATCTATATGGACATATTTCAATAAGTGACAATCTAAGCACATCTTAGACTTCCTAGAACTGAGTAAAACCCTGATGTGTCATGTTAGAAACTTCACTTCCTCCTAGAGATGGTATTCATATTCTAATAAAAGAAGTAATAGTTACCATTCATTGAGCACTTCTTTATGCTAGATATTGGGTGAAGCATTTCATGTACATTATGCTATGTAATCCTCATGGCATTTTACATGTTAGTATTTTACATTTGTGTTACTTATGAGGAAAGTGAGACTTAGTAAGGTCATGTAACTTTCCCAGAAACACTCTGTGGTGCAGTTGGGTTCAATAATCCAGTACTCTTAACTACTGTACGCTGTTAGAACGCTGTACTTGAAAAGTGTTCCTAGAAAGGTAGAATGAAGCTGTGCCCCTGACTCATCCCATGGAGAGCTTCCAAAGGCCTATGAGTAAACCTAATCTTCAGGAAAGCCCCTTGTCTTCAGAAAACATAGGGGAAAAAAGTGAGTGGTAACCATAAAATGAATCCAATATGTGAGTTCAGGTCATTAAGAGGCAATTACTTGTCTTCAAGTCCCCTCAGTCATCCATGTTTTCTGCTTTATATTCTCAGATATGATTATTTTGCCTGACTGAGTCCAACCTTTTGTTCTGTGTTGAACTGTAGACTCATGGAAAGTAATGACTCAGAAATTCAGCACTTTTATAAGAGAATTGATACACGAGCAATATCCTTAAGTCTGTCTCTTATGGGCTATAAGATCTTAGGCAAGTCACTTAATCTCTCTCAACATCACTGTTCTCATAATTTAATGGGAACAATGCAACCAAGCTATCTACTTCAGCAGAATCTACTTTGAAAATATATGTAAAATACACTGAAAACTATGAAGCACTATAGAATTGTAAGAAAACACCATAAACTTGTTTTGTTTCTTCCTCTACATTGTCTCGATGACCTTCTATGTCAAGGACAGACACAAGACTCAAAATTATCTGGTGCAATTTATTTCCTAAATTTTGCTTTTCTTTGAAAAGACTCTGATAAATTGCTTGTACTTTACACAACAAAGGAAATACTATTTTCTTTTATCTACTAAATTACATACCTTCCATCTTTCAGAGTATTGTTCAAAAATCCAGTTATCAGTCTGTCTCCTACAAACACTGGTATACTTCTCTATATTCTTTATTATTATATTTTGGTAATATAATGTAATGTTAAGATCTTGAGTTCTTGAGTTAAGAGACCTGGGTTCTAATAACACCTCCATTTATGAGTGATAAAACTTTGGTTATTAGTGATATAAAATGGCAGCCCTCTAAGCCTCCACTCCCTTGTCTGCTAATAATAACAATTGACTCATATGAAGATTAAATAAGATACATAACAAAAAAAAATTGTTATGGTGCCTTCCATAGATAAGAGTTCAATAACATTTCACTATTATCTTTGGTATGTACCTTACATGTATACAGCAAAGTGTAGCACTACATGTTTCTATTTGATTTTTTTAAATCTCCCTTTATTTTTTCTTCCTTCTAATATCTCCCTTATATTCTATAATCCTGTATCATCTCTTAATGATAGTGTCTTTTTGTTGCTATGTCTATTTTTCTGTTAATAAATGAGTTTCCAATCAAAAAAGGTGAAGCACTGTTCAGACTTTTTTAAATGGAACTCACTAGCAAGTACCTCCATTAATATTGAGATATCATGTCTGTTTAGCCTTCCCAATAATTCTGAGACACCTGGGAATGACCTCTGGGTCTTTAAATTTTTAACTGATGTCCTTATGTTCCTCTAATTTGTTGTAACAACATTCAGCGAATGCTTTAGAAATTTTTACAAATATAAAGGAATTGTGCCTATGTAAGCATGCAACTACATTCCTATAATTATTGTATAATCTAATCTTCTATACCTCATTTTTCCATAAACTAATCTTTCCTTCAATCATGTGACCTACTTTGCTACCACTTTTCCCTTCAACCTTACATACACAGAAATTTTATTTGGTCTGCATATTCCTGAGAAGTAAATGGATCTCACTAGTCAGCCGCAGATTCACCTGAGCCAGGCTTACAAGAACTGATCTATAAAACTGGATTGATAATTCATTAATTTCCAAGGAAAATATAACCATCACATGGATAAGGATACTGACGTGAACATGATCATCATGCTCTCTAACTGACATTGTATTTAGAGAAGAGAAAATTAAATGCCATGGAGAAAGGATTTTCACAGATTCTGAACAAATTTGAGGTATCAGAAACAGAACATTAATTACTTCCCTCAGCTGACTTCCACGGGCAGTGACACTGCAGCCAAAGATGCCCGGACCAGCAAGAGATCAGAGCAAAGGAAGTCAGAGGAATCAAATAGTTAGTAGGGCCAGAGGAAAGGGCTTGCCAGTGGGACCTCAGTGTCTGAGTCGGCTCACTAAGGTTTCCTCTTCCACAGACTGTGCTTTATTGAACCCAGCCAAAGAACTCTCTTTCTCTCGCGCGCGCGCTCTCTCCTCTCTCTTTCCTTCCTTAGTTGATCCTGACAATCATGGACATATTCTTTCTTTAATTGTATTGAAATAGTCAATCCAGGTTATAATTGTCTCTATATATCAGTTTTGTACTTTGCTGCTCTGATCTGACATTTATTGATTTTATTTCTTAGCTTCATAAATATAGTCTTACATCCTTCATTTGAATTCCCGGCGAAAACCTCATTTGAATTTGGTAGTGATTCCACACTCAGAAGAGTTCAGGCTAAGGATCTCAGCCATTTCACAGGAACTGTTTTTCATTAGAAAATAATTTCTCTTTCTTGCACATATACACATGGGCACTTCCCCCCCCCCCCGCCACACACACACACAGAATACTATTTGGGCATATAAATAATAACCAAAACACTGAATTTTAAAAGAAATCTGATTTGGGTTGGGGGCATTTCTGTCTTCTCTCTGACTGTGACTCCTTCTACTTCTAAAAAAGTGGCCCGACATTTTTGATTGGTAATTTTTGGAAGAGTAACTAATTAGGCAAACCCAATTCAGTATTATATTTCATCTTTTTGGGAACAACCTTGCATTCATACCGAAACTTTTGGTCCAACTATCTAAGGGGATGGGGGGCATACATCTAATTCTGGAGTGTGGTATGAGAGAGCCCACTTTACTAACAGATTCAGAGTCCTGCCCTCAAATCTGGCAGCAATGAGATCTATAAAGCTGGCTTGTTTTACTGGTATTTATTTCTCATTTCTCTACTTGCTCAAACATTCGGTGAGAGATAGTTATACAACTTGCTAGCCCATCCTTTGGAAATCCCATATCCAGTACATGCTAAATTATTAGTAATCTTAACCCAGTTTTCATTTTTGTCCACTCAATTTTCATCTGGCCTTCAGCTTGTATAATCACAAAGTTTCATATATGACAAAGATAAAAAAGTATCCTAAACCTTAATTATTTTAAAACAATACAAAACATGTGTGTGTCCATAAAAGTATTTATCCTGTATGAAGAAAATAATGATATTTATAAAACTTAAATGCAGAGTTCAGTTTGAGGATAATTTGAATCTTCAAGTACATACAAGCCTATGAACTTTGGGTGACTTAAAAACAAGCTTTGGATCTACAATTTACCCTTTAGCCTAGAGAAGACGCTAAATTATTTGTTTAAAAATATGTTATAAGCCAGTGCACACATTTTTCTAAAATAGAGCAGTACAAAACTCTCCGTATGCCATTTTAAGCACTAAAATGCTTCTGAGACTACACAGGTCTGAAAGGACGCACTTTCCCCTCCTGAAGACATCCTTAAATCAGACGCTGTAATTAATTCTTTGGGGGCAATGTAGTGAGGGAAGACTCCTGGGAGCATCTTCACTGACTCCAGCTCTTGTGTGCGAGGTGAGATGTGGTTAGCACCAAGTCTCAGTTGCTCCTGCCTTTTTCCTAGTTACCCACACCAGGTCATACCACCGGAAAAATCTTTAAGGTCCTCTCTCAACAGTGAAGATAAAGTACAACAGAATTCTCTTCGTTTTAATGACAAAGCTTTCCTAACTTGACAAAACATTACTGTATGACCACTTGATTTTAGTCTTTCTGAAGTAAATTTATTCCCAATCAATTCCCTCTGTTCACAGGTACATTTAGCTTTTCATTAAGATTTGTTAGGATAGTGATATTCAGTATTTGCTGAGTCTCTCAGTAAGGCACTGAATTTACTGGCTACCTGTTCATCTTCTTTCAAGGCTGTTCAGCTTCAGCAAACAAATTTTAAAAAGTCATTTTTTCACAGGGAGAAAGATGTTGACTTCTTGTTAGAATTCTGATTACACAGTACACCCTTTAAATGTAAATTTCAGAAGTAGATACAGTTGCCAAAAATCTCTTTGTCCTTTAATTTGATTAAAGTGTTCTTTTTTAAAAAATACTAATTCCTCCTCCTCAGATCCCTTTGACATTCAGAGAACTACCATACAACTGGTCGAGTGGCTGAATGAATGCTTTGCGTGGCAACTTGATCAAAAGAACATAATCAGAAAAATAATCACTGACTATTCCCCTTGAGAACACTCTGTAAAGTGTGGATGATATTTGGAACTTAAATCATGCACCTAGATTTTCCATATGGCAATGAGGACCCTTGTTTATTGTTGACCTCAGTCAGGCATGTAATAAATAGCCTACTTAAGTTCCTGAAGTTACATAAACTATTATTTGTGCCCAAGGACTGAAGAATCCTATACAACACAATCTTTTTCCACTTAGAATCAAACTGCAGAGGATGTGATTTAAATCATTTTTCTCCACATTGCTCCCCAGCTATGAATGCAGCTTGCATGAGGGAAACAGTTATAACATGCAATGCATTCATCCATCATCTCTCTTGTCCCTAGCTGGGGCATCCCTTGAGACAGACTCATTCAGGAGTTGGACAATGTGGATAAAAACTGGGGCTCAGGAAGTTGCAGATCACTGGGCTTCCACTTCAAGGTTCCACACATCCCCTAATTGCCATCAGTGAAAAATCTCTCCATGTCCTCAGCTAATGCAACTTTTGGGAAGCAACCAGTCTACAAAACACCAAGAAACTAAGCTATCATGTGCAATACTGTTGTAACTTTACACTGACCTTTATAATAGAACAAGTAGATCATCTGTGGAGGTAAAACTTGAGAGTAAAAAAAGGGAAGGAAATCTGTAAGGAAGGAGAACAACACAAACTTCAACTGGAGGTAAAGTTGGCAGTAGATAAGCTCTTAAAATGTCTTCCCCTGCAGGGCAGCTCCACTCTATCTAAAACACCTAGGTTGATCCTAAGACAGCTGTGTTTTGTTTTGTTTTGTTTTTACTCAGGAGTCTTCTTCTTTCAAGCTCTTTGAAATCTTTGAGATAGCACTGCCAGCAGTAGATGAGATGAAGATTTACAGCTGGTGTCAGGAGCGTATTAATGCCTTTGCAGTCTGTCGTCTTGAGTTTCCACAGTGGTTCCACATAAATTTTGACTTAAACATAAAAGAATGGAGTAGTCTTTTGGGATACTGGAGATAAGGCCCTTAGGTTAGGTGGAGAAGGGAAGGAAAGGAGCAAAGAAAGGGTCCCACAGTACTCTGGATACTGTGGCAGCTTAATCTAAAAGAGTGCATGTAACAAGTGTCATCTACCACAGTGTTTCTCAACAGTGGCACACTGACACATTGGAATGGATAATTCTTTATTGTGCGGGGTTGTTCTCCTAACTGTAGGATTTTTAAGATCATCCTGGACCCCTACCACTAGATATCAGTAGCACTTAACCTCACTAGTATAACAACCAAAAATAACCCTAGACATTACCGAATGTCCCCTGGGGGGCAAAAATGCCTCCAGTTGAAAATCACTGAACTAAAGCATCACATATATCCCAATGAATTTTCCATCATTAACTCAATAAAAATATATATTCTCTGTATCTATGTAGTTGAACTGTTTTTCAGTACTTTTTAATGATTAATTTTTTTTAAGTGTTCTATAGGGTTAAAACATTGTCAAAGTGCAAAAAAATTTTAATTATTGGATTCAAATAGTAGAGTCAGCCAGAGGAGCAAAGCCCCTGCCTGTTCTGATTCCAAAGAGTTTTGGATAGAAATTTCAGGTATTTTAGGGGTTTTAAAATATTTTTACAAGCTATGAGAAGAGTAATCACATATTTATAATATAGGACACTTTTAGAAGAACTTTTTTCCTTATTTCATTGAAACCTCACAATGACCATATACCCTAAGCATTATTTCTATTTTGTACAAGAGATTCCAAGTGACTTGTCTAAGAGTCTAAGAGCATATGAAATAATTCTGGAGCAGCCAGGAATCAAACTCATGTCTTTTGATTTAAAACCAGGCACTTACTGGTAGAATACTTGGTGCCTCTGCTAATGAAGCTTTAAGCATCAAGCATAATGTTCTCATCACTAGGATGAGACAGCTCAGAGAAAGAGAGGATTGGTGTCTCTGAATTCATATACCAGATTAGTTCAATTTGCTGGTTTCTTTTTAACTCTAGTAAGAAAACATATAACATAAAATTTACCCTCTTGGCCATTTCAAGTGTACAGTACAGTAGACTTAACTATATGTACCTTGTGTGCAATGTATCTCTAGAACTTTTTCATCATGCAAACTGAAACTCTATTCATTGAACAATAACTCTCCTCCATCCCTTCACCTCCCCCTGGCAACTGCAATTCCACTTTCTGTTTCTGAGAGTTTTAACTAATTTAGGTACCTCATATATGTGGAATCAGAAAGTATTTGTCTACTTGTGATTGGTTATTTCATTTAACATAATGTCCTCCATAATGTAGCCTTACAGAATTTCCTTCTTTCTTACAGATGAATAATATTTCACTGTGTATGTATATATATATAATATATTTTTATATTAAATTACTTATATCTATCTATCTATCTATCTATATATATTACATCTTTATCCATTTACCTGCTGGCAGACACTTAGGTTGTTTCCTTATCTTGACTGCGATGATCATTGCTGCAATGAACATTTGCAAACCATTTATCTTATATTGGGTCTTATTTTCAATTCTTTTAGTTATATACCCAATAGTGAGTGGGACTGTTGTATCATATGGTAATTCTGTTTTTAGGGGGTTTTTTTGAGGAGCCTCCATAACTTTTGCATAGCACCTGCATCATTTTACATTTCTACCAGCAGTACACAAAGGTTTCAATTTCTCTACATCATTGTTAACACTTCTTATTTTCTGGTGTGTGTTCTTGTTTTTTGTTTTTATTTTACTATGGCCGTCCTAATGGGTATGAGATGATATCTCACTGTAGCTTTGATTTGCATTTCCCTAATGATAAGGAATGATGAGCATCTTGCTATATGCTTGGCCATTTCTTTATCTCCTTTGGAAACATGCTCATTTAGTTTTTTGCTCATTTTTAAATTAGAATATTTGGGTATTCTATTGAGTTATAGGAACTCTTAATATATTCTAGAAATTAATATATGTTTTGCAAATATTTTCTACTATTATATAGGTTGCCTTTCCACTCTCTTGTTTTGTATGCTATGTGGAAGCTCTTAAGTTTGATGTAGCCCCATCTATTATTTTGTTGTCTGTGCTTGTATTGTCGTATATAAGAAATCATTGCCAAATCCAATGCCATGAAAAATTTCCCTTATTTTTTTCTAAAGTTATATATTTTCAGGCCTTACATTTAGACCTTTAATCCATTTGAATTCATTTTTATACAGGGTTTAAGGTAAAAGTCCAACTTCATTGTTCTGCATGTTGATATCCAGTTTTCTTAATACCATTAGATAGAGAAAATTCTTTCCGCATCATGTAGCTTTGGCACCTCTGTCACCCTTGACCATATATGAGAATTTATTTCCGGGTTCTGGTATGTCTGTCTTCACAGCAATAAATAGTGGTTTGATTACTAGCTTTGCAATATATTTTGAAATAAGGGTATGTGAGGCCTCCAGCTTTGATTTTCTTTCCCAGGATTATTTTGGCTATTTGGGGTCCTTTGAGAGTATATATGAATTTTAGGACTTTTTTTTTCTATTTCTAAAAATCCTCTATTGAGATTTTGATAAGGATTTCATTGAATCTGTAAACCATTTTGGGTAGTCTGGAAATTTTTTAAATATTAAGCTTTCAATCCATGAACATGAGGTATATTTCCATTTGTGTTTTTAGTATCTTGCTGAAATGTTTTGTAATTTTCAGTGGACAAAGACTTTGCCTCCTTAGTTAAGTTTATCTCTAAGTATTTCAGTCCTCTTGATGCTATTGTAAAATAATTTCTTTTCCTAACTTCCTTTTGGATTGTTCACTATTAGCATATAAAAATACAACTGTTATTGTGTGTTGGTTTTGCATCCTGCAACTATGTTGAATTTATTTGTTAGTTTTAGCAGTTTTTTTGTATAATCTTCAGGGTTTTCTACATATAATATCATGTCATCTGCTGACAGAGATAATTGTACTTCTCCCTTTCCAGTTTGCATGCCTTTTATTTCTTTTTCTTGTTTAATTTCTCTTGCTAGAGCTTCCAGTACCACGGTGACGAGAAGCGGCAAGAGTGTGCATCCTTGCCTCGTTCCTGACCTTAGAAGGAAAGCTTTCAACATTTCGCCACTAAGTGTGAGTTCATAGGTTTCTCTTTTTTTAGGGGGTTGAGTTTAATCCATTTATGTTTAAAGTAATTACTGACAGGAAGGATTTACATTGCCATTTATTCACTGACATCTCTATGTCTTACAGTTCTTTTGTCCCTATTTGCCTCTACTTATTTTAGTTTGTGTGTTTTTGTAATGGCATGCTCGGTTTCATTCTCATTTTCATCTCTGCATCTTATATAGGTACTTTCTTTACATTTGCTGTGGGGATTACATAAAATATAAACAGACACTTTACTTCAATCACACACGCTTTATATCTTTACATCACCCACTTTTTATTGATGTCACAATTAAATCTTTTACTGTTTATATAAATTGACATAATTTTATACAGTTTTTATGCTTTTATCTTTTATATTCTATATCTGAAAAAAAGTGATTTACACCTTACTGTTATGCAATACTATTACACTATAACATTGTTTTTGTCTTTGTCTATATATTTACATTTACCAAAGACCTTTATGTTTTGCTTTCATGTTGCTTTGTAGTGTCCTTTTGTTTCAACTTGAAAGACTTCCTTTACCAATTCTTTTAAGGCAGGTATAGTGGTGATAAACTCAGTTTCGATTATCTGGAAAAGGCTTTACCTCTCCTTCCTTTTTGAAACACAGTTTTACTGGCTATAGCGTTCTTGGCCACTGTTCTTTTCTTTTAGCACTTTGAATATAATATTCCATTCTCTTCTGATTTGTAACATTTCTGCTGAGAAATTCACTATAATTTAATGGGGACTTCCTTGTGTGTGAAGAGACACTTTCCCTTGCTTCTTTTAAAATTCTGTTTGTCTTTGTCTTTTGATAGTTAGATAAGGTTTTTTGGTGTGAACATCTTTGGGTTCATCCTTGTTGAGTACTGTAAATATTTACATATTTTAAATAAAAGGTTACATATTTAAGGTATACCACACGGTGATTTGATATACATGTACATAGTAAAATGATTACAGTCAAGCAAACTCTCATATCTCATATAGCTAACTTTTGTGTATGTGTGAGGAAGCACCTAAAATCTACTCTCCTAGCAGTGTTTCTTAATATACTCATCAAGCCTGCATTTTGATTTCTTATAGTCTCTTATGATCCTTCGTATTTCTGTTATATCACTTGTAATATCTCTTCTCCCATTTCTGTTTTTAATCATTTAAGTCATCTCTTTTCTTAGCCCCATTGATGGTTTGTCAATTTGTTTATCTTTTCAAAAAGCCAACTCTTAGTTTCATTGATCTTTTCTTTGGTTTTTCTAGTCTCTATTTTATTTCTTTCTTTCCTCATCTTTATTATTTCCTTCCTTTTTCTAACTTTGGGTTTACTTCTTCTTTTCTAGTTCCTGGAGGTGCAAAATTAGGTTGTTTATTTGAGATATTTCTTTTTATCTTAATGTAGGCATTTATCACTATAAACTTCCCTCTTAGGACTGTTTTTGATTCATTCCAGAAGTGCTTTATGTTGTCTTTCCATTTTTATTTCTCTCAATATATTTTTGATTTCCTTGTGATGTCTTCCTTGACCCATTAGTTGTTCAGGAACGTGTTATTTAAACTTTGCATATTTGTAAGTTTTCCTCCTATTATTAATTGCTAAATTCATATCATTCAGGTCAAAAGAATATCTGATACTTCAATCTTTTTAAATGCGTTCAGATTTATTTTGTGGCCTGTCATTCTTTTTTATGGATTCTGGCTCTTTGTTTAACTTCCCATTTTTTTCATGCATTGTTTTCCTGATTTTGTTTAGTTGACTATATATGTTTCCTTATAGCTCTCTGAGCTTCTTTTTGATGATTATTTTGAACTCCTTGTCAAGCAGTTCATAGCTCTCCCTTTTTTTTTTAAGTTTGGTTACTGGTGGTTCATTTTATTCTTCGTAGTGTCATAGTTCCTTGATAATTTGGGATCTTTGTCACCTTGAGGTGATGGCTGCACATTTGAAGAAGTAGCATGCCTTACGGACTGGCTTTAGCAGGGAAAATTCTTTACCAATCCATATGTCAAGGGACTCAGATGGTAGACTACCTGATGGTGTGTATGGATAGGCCTTTTGCTGAAGTCCTCTGGCAAGCCAGTCTGATGCCTGGGTCACCATGTGGGCAAGCCTGGCACTTGGGTTCATGGTGGCTAGTCTGATGCCTGGGTCTGTGGGCACCGGCCAGGTGCTGGAGTGAGCCTAGAGCTGGAGTCTGCAGGAGCTGGCCTGGCATTGGTTGGGTCTGGCACCTGAATCTATATGGGCCTGATCAACTTGAGCAGTCCTATGCCCTGGTTCTACTGAAGGATATGACTGTAGGAGCCAGTCTGGCACTAGGGTGGGCCTACAGACTGGGGCCACAGAGCTGTTCTAGAGTTGGGGTGGATCTGGAGCTTGGGACTGCAGGCATAGATCTGGAGGCTGGGGGCAACACAGTGGCTAGCCTTACACTGGGCCACACCAGGAGCTTTGGTCTAGAGCCAGCCAGCCAGGGATCATGGCAGCCAAGCTGGTGCTGGGGCTGGCTGTCAATTTGGGGCCCAGTGGTCAGTCTGGACCTTGTGTGTACTGGGTTGTTATATCACCCAGGTAGTCTATTGCTGAGATAGGACTAGAGAATGGTTTATAGTGCCTTCCATGGATACATGGCCTTGGTATTCACTGAAGCAGGCCTTGTGCTAGGGTCCAAGATGAAATCAGGTGGTCACTTCGCTCTCCTTCCCCCACAGGGAGGATGTCTCTCTACACTGGGCTGCCAGGGCCTGGAGGAGGGCTGACAGAGGTAACTGCCCTTCCTTACTCCCTTCAATTATCTTTTCTTATTTTTGTTTCACTTGGGGGCTGTAATCTCTCACCTGGAATCTTTGGCTTTTGTGAAGACATTTCAGTGTGTGGGTAGACAGTTGTTCAGATTAATGTCTCTGGGGGGCACAAGTGCTGGGAACTCCTATTACTGCCATCTTGCTGACATCACTCCTTCTTTGAACTCATGGGACCACAGTCCCTTGGGCTTTCCTCACTTTTCCTCATTCTTTTTTCTTTAATTTCCTCTGAGTCATTGCAAATGACTTGTCTTTGCATTCACTGATTCTTTCTTCATTTGATCAATTCTGATGTTAAAACTCTGTGGTGAGCCGGGAAGATGACGGTGTGAGCAGGGCGGCAGAAATCTCCTCCCAACACTATATTTATCTACGAAAACACAGAAAATACATCTATTCCTAAAAGAGAGACTAGAATACACAGGAAAGCGCACAGCGTGCAGCTACACCCGAGAGCACTCGGCACCCCAAGAGGCGGGTAAGATACGGAGCCGCGACCCGGCGGGACCCGAGCCCTCCCTCTCCCCAGCGCACCAGCGGGAGGAGAGGATTCAGAGCCAGGAGGGAGTGGAAGTGCACCCCGCGAAGTAGCCAGCCCCGGTGATCTGTGAGGGGAGCGCTGACCCACATTGCGCAGTGCGGCGGAGATTGCAGAGACAGAGGGGCAGGATCTGAGCGGGGAACACACCAGGGTGCTTGCAGCCGGCTCCCGGGAAGGAAAAAAAAAAAGTGCGCGCTTTCTTCAGCGGTCTTAAAGAGACAGGAGCCCAGCGGAGGAGCCGGATCGCCCCAGCACACTCAGCCCAGCAGGCTGGGAGTTCTGGGGAGTTTCAGATGCCTTAGCTGGCGACTGAGGAAGCGTAGCCATACTTAACACTTCTCACTGAGATCAACAGCCTCCTACTCGTTCCCACCCCTGCCAGAGTGATAAAGGGCCCTGCGGAGCAGCACAGTCACAGCTGTGGAATAGTGGGGCAATAGCGCCACCTAGAGCATTCCCACAGAATCTACGTCCAGTGGGCATTTTTTTTTGT
This sequence comes from Smutsia gigantea, assembly GCA_032199065.1. Classification (NCBI taxonomy): domain Eukaryota; kingdom Metazoa; phylum Chordata; class Mammalia; order Pholidota; family Manidae; genus Smutsia; species Smutsia gigantea. Next base: position 1,824 of record JAVSCE010021729.1, on the reverse strand, counting down.
TTTTTTTGTTTTGTTTTGTTTTCTTTTTTGTTTTGTTTTTGTTTTTTCTTTTCTTTCTTTTTTTCTTTTTTTCTTTCTCTTTTTTCTTTTTTATCTTTTTTTCTCTCTTTTTTTTCTTCTCTTTTTAAAGTCTTAAAGAGCCCAGCTGACATACGTGGCAACTATCAGTGACCAAATTATACAGCCATGAAAAGACAGAGGAATATGGTTCAGACCAAAATCAACCAGACAACCCCAGAGAGGGAGTCTGAAGGGATGGAAATGCACAGCCTCCCTGAAAAAGAATTCAGAATAAAAGTCATAACCATGCTGATGGACCTACAGAGAAATGTGCAAGAGCTGAGGGAGGAAGTGAGGGAACTGAGGAAAGACAATACAGAAATCAGACAAGCAATCGACGGGCTTAACAGCAGAATGGATGAGATGCGAGACACTGTTAATGGAATAGAAAACAGAGAACAGGAGTACAGAGCAGCTGAGGCAGAGAGAGATAAAGGATTTCTAGGAATGAAAGAATATTAAGAGAACTGTGTGACCAATCCAAACGGAACAATATTCGCATTATAGGAGTACCAGAGGAAGAAGAGACAGAAAAAGGGACAGAAAGTGTCTTTGAAGAAATAATTGCTGAAAATTTCCCTCGCTGGGGAAGGAAGCAGTCTCGCAGTCCACCGAAGCTCATAGATCTCCCAACACAAGGGACCCAAGGAAGACAACACCAAGACACATAATAATTAAGATGGCAAAGATCAAAGATAAAGACAGGGTATTAAAGGCAGCTAGAGAGAGAAAAAAGATCACCTACAAAGGAAAACCCATCAGACTATCATCAGCCTTCTCAACACAAAACTTACAGGCCAGAAGAGAATGGCATGATATATTTAACGTTATGAAACAGAAGGGCCTCGAACCAAGAATATTGTATCCAGCACGATTATCATTTAAATATGATGGAGGGATTAAACAATTTCCAGATAAACGAAAGTTAAGAGAATTTGCCTCTCATAAACCACCACTACAGGATATCTTAAATGGACTGCTCTAGATGGAAGCACACCTAAGCTAAAAAGATGTCACCAGAGAAAATAAAATCATAGCAAAGAAAGCAGACCATCCAAATACTAACTAAAGGCAAAGAATAAAACACCTAGTATAGAAAGAATGGAGGAGGAGGAATAAGAAGGGAGAGAAATAAAGAAACATCAGACTGTGTTTACAATAACTTAACAAGAAAGTTAAGTTAGATTGTTAGATAGTAAAGAAGCAACCCTTGAACCCTTGGTAACCACGAATCTAAAGCCAGCAATGGCAGCAATGGCAATAGTACATACCTATCAATAATCACCCTAAATGTAAATGGACTGAATGCACCAATCAAAAGACACAGAGTAACAGAATGGATAAAAAAGCAAGACCCATCTATATACTGCCTACAAGAAACTCACCTCAAATCCAAAGATATACACAGACTAAAAGTGAAAAAAAAAAAAAAGATATTTCATGCAAACAACAAGGAGAAAAAAGGAGCTGTTGCAGTACCTGTATCAGACAAAATAGACTTCAAAACGAAGAAAGTAGCAAGAGATAAGAAGGACATTACATAATGATAAAGGGGTCAGTCCAACAGGAAGATATAACCATTATAAATATATATGCACCCAACACAGGAGCGCCAGCATATGTGAGATAAATACTAACAGAATTAAAGGAGGAAATAGACAGCAATGCATTCATCTTAGGAGACTTCAACACACCACTCACTCCAGAGGACAGATCAACCAGACAGAAAATAAGTAAAGACACAGAGGCACTGAACAACACACT
>JAVSCE010021728.1:0-116555 GCA_032199065.1 Smutsia gigantea | reverse complement strand
CAAGAATAGAATTCTCTTGCCTCCCAGTTCAATGTTGTTCCTGTTTTACTGTTACTCATTTCCTTTGGTGCACAGTCGAGTACTGTGTGGTCAAACTTGAAACCCGCAATAGAATTTAGAGATACTAGGTATGGGATTCCAGTTGTTGACTCACCTTGCAATAGTTCATTTTTAAAGCTCCATTTCACTAGGTCTGTTTGCACTGTTTAATGACCACATTCCTAGTTTACCTAGACCAAGTATTCAGCTGTACAAAATAAATGGAGATAAGTGGGGAGATACCTTGTACAGAAGCTCATAGTTTAGATAATGAATTGCACATTCATGAGGCTTAAATTTCAGAAATGGGTCACAGTAGTTCCCTCACGTTATGATCAAGAGATCCACGCGTGCTGATGATGCTCATCCTTCTTGAACATTTCCTTTCCTGGTTTAATTAGCACTGCTCTATGCCAGTGACTCCCTCTTCCACGGGTGTCCTGTCCACCCTCCTCTTCAGGAACACTACACTGTATGTATCTTTTTTAATAATTAGATTTGTGCAGTCCTTTCTATAAGTTTATTTTGAAGAAATCCCTTTGACTTCACTGCTTTCATCCCAGTAGCAATTGAACCTGTTCCAGCTTTATCAGCTTAAAAAAGCAAAAACCAAACCAAACCTTCTTCAAGTCTACTTTCCCATCCAGCTATCATCCCTGTCCTTTTCATAGCCAAACCTTTTGAAAGCATTGTCTATGGTTGGTATGTCCATTTCTCAAGTCCTGCTCACTCTTGAACATACTCCTGTCGGCCTCCCATCACAGCTGCAGCACCGCAAGCACTCCTCGGGGGGGTCACTGATGACATGTATGTCACTAAACCCAGTGTCAGTCCCCATCTTCCTCTCACTTGATCTGCAGGAGGGCTGAGACAGTTCTCCACACCCTTGTTACTGAAACGCTTTCACCCTTTGCTTTCATAACTTTACATCCTTTAGATTGTCCTCCACCTTCCCGCTTTTGCTGATTCATTCTTTACCACTTGGCCTTACATGGTTGATATTTCTCAAAGTTTTATCCTAGACCTAAATTCTACTCTTTATTCCCTCATTAATCTCCACCTTATCCACAACTTCAATCATGACCTCTTTTCTGCTTTTTCTGTTGACTTTAACTTTTCTCTGGACTCCAGATGCATAGAACCAACTGCCTCCTTACCACCTCCCCTTGTCTCACAGATATCCTGTGCTTCACATCTCCAAAACCAAACTCATAATTTCCTTGCCACACCTGCCTCCTCCCCCATTATTCCTTATGACTCTGCTATCTATTCCATTGCACAAGCTAGAAAGTTAAAACTATCTTTGACATCTTCCCTTCCTTGGTTTCCATAGTCAGTCAACCACCAAGACTTCCAATCTTTCTTCTATTTCTCAAAATCTCCATGACAGTTACATTGGTTCAGGCTACCATTACTTCTTACCTGCCCTATTTTAATAGTTTCCATTCTGGTCCCTTATATCTGCTCTTGCATTCCTTTAATACTCTCACTTTACTGTGGATCAAATGAACTTTTAAAAATGCAGATATGTTCATGTAGTTCCCCTGCTTTAAAGACTCTGTATTAAGATAATATTCCAACTTCTGAATAGGGACCACAAGGTCCTGAATGATATAACGTCTGTCCAACTCCTCAGTCATATCTAGAGCCACTCAACTCTTCACTTCCTCTCCTTCAGCTACATCAGTTCCATTTCAGTTCTTTGAATATACTTCTTCTTGCTGTCTTAGACCTTTGTGCATCCCATCCCCTCTGCCAGGAATATCTTTGCCCCAGGGGCCAGCTAACTGCCACTAATATGTATATTGCTATTGGTTATGTATCACTTCTGCTTTCCTGATTTTCCAAAATAGTTGATTTTCCCCTGTAAGATGATCTTTTAGCTCCATCATAGCACTTATTACAGCAGCAATTAGTTAGTAGTTTAATATTTAAACTGCCCATTCAAAAATATATGCTGAATGAGTGTCTCCAAAATCCACATCTCTAGTTCTGTTTTCCTCTGGAGCTTCAGAGCTTTTTTTTTTTTTAAGTATTTTCTGAATATACACTCTGAATGTTTCCCCTCTTATATGCCCAGTTTCAGCTAACACTCTCATCATCTACATTGTCACCCAAATCAGAGGCATGGGAGTCATCCTAGAATCCTCTTTCCTCCTCATCTTCATATCCAGTCAATGTCCAAGTCCTGCTGGTTAGCTTAGGAGGCATTTAGTGCATCTATATTGTTCACTGTCCTCACAACCACCTTTATGTCTCTGCTTGTCTCATCACCCCCCTCACTGTTCTATTCTTCAATTCTGGAGGCCTGTGTGTTTGTTTTTTAATAATTATTTGGTAGAAAAGTTGACCTGTCAAACCACTCATCATTTTATAACTGTTTTGAAATTGGATCAACTTAAATGGATACTATTTGGACAGATTTTGTTTCCAGCTCATAATCTAAGGATTTTCCTCAGTGGGAAATATTGATGCTACTTTGATGAATCTTATTTCAAGATAATGACTTATTTGGGGCCAGAAAACCAAGGCTTTTCTTTAAAACGGTTCTAGAGTTAATATCCAGAGACAAATCTACAGTTTGTTTCAACTCTTTTTGGTGATTTCTTATATATTATTTCACTTAAAACTGATTATTAACAATTAACAATTATTAAAAATTTAAAAATTATGAACAATTTTTGAACAGCCCCATGAGAGACTGAGTATATGAACAGTCAGTGGCCAGACCATACATAGACTATAGCTCTGCCCCCACCTCTACAACAACAAGCCCAGGAGGCCACACCGCAGCCTCTGTAGTGATCAGCCCCACACAGTGAGGATTTGCTCCGTTACTGCCAGCTTCCCTAATTTTTGCTGCTGCTCCCAACTCAGGATCAGCTAGAAAAGCCAAATATGCTCCCTGAACTAATCACATAGTGTGCTCTGCTTCAGTTAGTCTGCCCCAGCTTCCCCATCCCAAATCTTACAATCAGAGTATATCTGAAGCCCTCCTTTGTTTTCATTATTAAACTTTCCCATTCCCCTGCCTGCCTACCTTTGGGTCTCTGTCAAACACAAGTGATGGTGGCTGACTCCTTGCTCTCACAAGCTCTGAATAAATAGCTTTAGCCTGTTCTATTTGGGTATCTTTATTTCCACATCTGAATGATGCAGTAGTCTTAAATCTACCTGGTTTACCTATATGTATCTTGTTTCAGTTACAAAAACTTTGCAGTTTCAACAAGAAGGAGGATTTGATCTGAAACAATACTTGGTGTTTAGGGTCTGGCCAGACTGGCTGAGGTCAGAGGGGCCAGGGCCCTGAATGTCTGGCTACTTGCTAGGAGACTGGGGAGGCCCAGAGTCCCTTGTGTAAATTTCCTCTGCCATAGTCTTCTATAATGACCTGAAGGGAACACCCATTCTCAGATAAGGCAAATAAATAGTGCATTGTTTGCTCTAAATTTAAGAGTATCTTGAGAGCTTTTATAGGTACTCTTATCTTCTTAATATTCTGGGGATGCCTCCTAGGCTCCAAGGGTGGGAAATATAAACACTAAGCATTATGCTTCCAAAAGGGCCAGAGGAGGAGACGTTAGAGGGCAGGGCCACCTTTATTGGGTGGTAAGATGTTTCAGGCTTAAGTGTAGGCCAGAATGCTTTTCATGACAGTGGGAGTTTTCCCAGACTTCTAGTCTTAGTACTACTTAGTATTGCTTTGGCATAAGTGAATTGCAAAGGAATCAATTTCTGAATGGAAGCTACTGGATAATTGCTAAAGGAATCCAAGATATAAAGGTTCTAACAGATGGAAAGTCTCAGTATAAGTGCTGTTAAGAAAGAAAGAAAGAAAGGAAGGAAGGAAGAAAGGAGCCCAAATGGAGTCATTTGCCCTGCAGACCAAGACTTAATTACAGTCTTAACCTATTTCAGGAAAATGACATTTTATCAGTCTATAAGGAATTTTCTGGGCAGCACCAGAGAGATAATCTATCACAGGGTCCCTCTCCTTTCCCCCAAAGAAGGTGAGGTAATATGTATGATAAGACCAACTTCCCTTCTCCCTAAGGAAGGTGGCCTTGCCTGGCACAATACCTTGTTTTCTTTTGCTAATAACTTGTTGGCCCACGCTCCTCCTATAAAAACCCTTCCATTTTGTACAGCTCTTTGGAGCATCTCTCTGCTTGCTAGATGGGATGCTGCCAAATTCATGTCTCACTTAATAAAGCCAATTAGATCTTTAAATTTGCTAGTTTGAATTTTTGTTTTCTAACACTTCTATGCAGATATTGATTATATTATGAATATTTGAGATTTTTGTAAGGCCTTCCATGTTCTGATAGGACCAGATATCACTAGGGCCGTTCATAATGGATGTGTTTCCTCAGGAAATCAGGGAGGACAGAGCAGTAAAAGTCAGTCTCAGAGGTTGGTAGCAATGGATAGAAACTTGCTACAACACATGATTTTCCCTTTACTCACTAATTGGGTCTAAATTCTGTAATACTTTTTTGAACTTTCAGGGAATGGTTCTCATTCAAGTCTGTAATTACTCTGCATTTTGTTGTTTAATTACGCTCTTCTGCCTTCAAATTGGCCTGAATATTAGACTTCCTTTGTCACTATAAATTTTAATTATTTTTAATGTTGTTCTATCATTTGAGTTGAATAAATATCTTTCTTAGACTATCATCTGCCAAACATGACTATTTAGATGCTGAGAACAGACTCTGAGAAAGCTCAAATATATTTATGAAAAAACAATATTTTAACATTGGACCAAAATCTTTTCAAGTGTTAATACAACCTAAGAGCTTTAGTTCTTAATTATACTGTCAATGAATTCAATACAAAGGCAGTTAGGCCTACTGTGGTGACATACTCTGAGATGAGGGTCTATGGTGATGCCTACCTAATATGTACACATAATTACAAAGCTGTGCAGAAATAAATGTGTCAGAGATGCACAAATCAACTGCTATGGCAGCCCAAAGGATGCAGATATTACTTCTGGGACTGCCTCAGAGTGGGAGGGATTCAAAAGAGACCAATACTTGAACTGAACCTTAGGCATTGGTGGATTTTGAAAGACTGTGATGGTAAGGATGTTGATGGTGGAATGTACAGCAATGAAGAAGGGAATTATTAATCTGAAGGAAGAGTTTGAGCTCAAGCAGAGAGATGGAGACTGAGCAAGTCTGGAAAAGAAAGTTGTCAAATCCTTAGAATACGTGGACATAGGAAGGGGAATATAAAGCCAGGGAGGTAGATTGGATTCAGATTATGGCTGGAAAAATCATGTTAAGATTTAACATGATTCTATGGGCAGTCCCTGAAAATTTTTGTGCAAAGAGCTAACACATTCAGATTTGCATCTTAGAAATTCCTTTTTGTGTTCTAGGAAGATTGCTATAGTCATACTAGATTCATGATAGATAAGCATGATAGATTTTGATAGATATGCAATGATTCATGTGTGGTGATAAGGATGCACTCATGAGAAAATGTGGTAAATCAGCATAAATGCAAAGAATTTCAGGCCTTGGAGGTACACTAATTTTGTTTTTTTTTAGGATACATTACAAAATTACTTACAGTGCCTAACTGTGCTTTTAAAAAATAGAACAGTGCTTTTCGGTTATTAAATTAATAACAAATTAATCTTCTCTGAACTACTGCATAAGTGGTTGTAAGAAAGAGCAACTTCAAGTACAACTTCTTGCTTTTACAAGTTCAATTTTCTGAGGCATTTATGAATCTAGACCCTGTGAAGATAGCCTTTCAGTGTTCGGATTTGCCTTTTCTCATGCCTTTCCACATGTCCCAGAAATCAAATGAGGAATGGGCAGTTTTGTCTTATCCAGGTAAAGTGAAGAGAAAAATTGGACTATTAGCCAATTCTAGTTGAGTAATTTTTAAATCAAGGGCAAGGAAGTTCTCTGAGTTGGAACTGTAATATTAAAGAAACAAAGCAATAAGAAGTACTTTATATAAACATCTATAGTGTAAATCACCAAAATACTGAGTTTCTATGATTTCTCAGAGCAGGTTGTGATGACCCCATGGGCAGTTCAGCTGGGTTTCGTCTTTGGTCAAAGCTGATATTGTTGAAGTGGCAAGGGAGCCCTGGGTCATAGGAGTCTTAATGAGCATTACTGAATGGATCTGCTCTCACCTTCAAGGTCGTAAGGAGGTTGTAATTAAAGACCTCAGGACTTTCACTGGTGTACTTTATTCAAATCGCTAGGAAGTCCTTTATTTGTAAGGTGGAGTGTCAGAACACGCCAAAACTTCAGAATGACTTAGAAAACATATTTAAAATATCCGTGGCTGAAGTGATCTAGAGATGTTGTGATTCTGATGTTGGGTTCTCACAGCCCTTCCTTTGCTCCACTTCAGAGAGCCAGGCTACCCCAGCCCCTCACTCTTTCTCACAGCTCCGAGTAAATCAGCCACATTTCCAAGACCTTGGCTGGCTACTTGCCATATCCAAACTGCCAAACAGGGTTCGCCTTCCTCGACCTGTGCAAAAGCAGACCAGGAGGCCTCCAGCTGATGCTGCTACGTCCATTATATTTACCTTTACTCTTTCCCTTGCCCTTCAGTAGATTTACTACATCTAGTTCTACATAGATTTACTAAATAGATTCACTACATCTAGTTCAATTAGAAAAGCAGCCTTGCTTTCACTTTTGACAGTCCCAGTGTCCATTGGTGTTAAAAAATTATTAATGAGAAATCTCTGTACTTCCATCAACTTTGCTGTGAACCTAAAACCACTTTAGAAAATAGTCTATTAAAATTATTAACAAAGCATAATAGCATTTTTAATAGTCCATGATATATAGTTCTCCTTTTATAACTTTAATGGAAATCATCCAGTAAACAACTACTATTCATGGCTGTATATGTAACCATTTCACCGTCAGGGACTCTGCTGGGAACCAGATCTTAGGATGACCATTTGTCTCAAGTGGTACTTAAAAGACAAATGGGCCTTCTTCACAGATTTACTGTACCATTTAGCAATGAATGGAATTTAGTTTTTTCGCCCTCTAATGTACAGAGCAGCAAGACAGAAAGTAAATGTATTTTTTTTCAAAATACGAATTAAGGATTTCTTAAACTGCTAAGAAAAGACTAACAAAATTAAGCTGTTAGCAAGTTCTGTCCAAGTCAGCCAAATTCTATTGTCTTTAATTATATCATTGTAATTATGATATAATATCTTTGAATTATTATCTTAATAATAACTATCTTCAAAGATATATATGCTTGGTATGACTAAACTGTTGTAATGCTAAAAAAGCACATTTTTCATATATTGTATCTAGTGGAGCAAGTGGGACTGATATATTGAAACAAAAGATACCAGATGATTTATTGATTTTAGATCTGACTTTAAACTGGGTAAGAGATTTTGATGAAAAATAAATATAAATTAGAAAAGGAGGAGCTTATGTTCTTGTTCTGTGCTTTTATTGCCTACACAAGAAAAACTCAGATAATTACAAAATGTACAGACCTCAGAAATGTCTATTCTATCTTTTAGCCAAAAGACTATAGCAGATACTGAAGGGTGTTCATCTGTTTTCTAACTTCAATGTGTGGTTTAATCAGAAGCTACATTGTGGTTTTACATGGAAATAAAGAGTTGGATGATATATTCATTTCTTCATGTAAAGGACTATTATGCTATGAAGAGATTCCATACTGTAAGATATCATAGACATTGGAAACTGGAAAGACACATAAGGCCATCTGGTTGATTTCTGTACTGAGGACAGCATTGTTTGGTACAATATACCCCTCAGTGTTTTGTAAAGTTAAAATATTCTAAAAGACAAGTCCAAGCAAAAATATCTTGTAACCCTGGAGTTGTGAAGTAAATCAAAGTGATGGGAGATTATATTACTTCTCAAAGCATCATCTATGCTCTACAAGTCTCCTAAGGCATGTGGAAGTCATTAAGAAAAGCAATTGTTAAAGGAATAAGGAATATAAAGTGCTGCCACAGCAGAGTTTGAGTTGGAGAGGGCAATATCTATAAATGACCCAGTCAAAAGAAACGAAGATACTTAAGATGTGGAAGATGTCCCCTAGGGAGAGATATTGTAGTTCCCTTAAGGGTGATTAAAATGATGAAAAGTCACACTGAAATGTGAAATGACTTCTGTATCGTGTGTGTGGGAGGAATAAGGGAAGCAGAGGCACTGAAAGGTAGAGAAGGAGCAAGTAGGCCCGGCCATGTCCTTCCTGTCAAGTAAACTGACAAGCCAAATCCTCAGTGAAGCCCAACCGTGCAGACTAGAGAACTATTAACCTCTCAGTCCAACCAGTCTAGATGTGGGTATGCACAGCTACTCTCCCCAGTGTATACCACAGGTCCCCTTCTCCCCCTTATTTCCTATTCCTAGTGAGAAGAAGAAAACACCTAACAGGGATCTATGTATATCCCATAATCCATCTTCACGACAACCCTATGAAGTCAACGAGTCCCATTTAATTTTACATCATAAAATTAGAGCTTCAAGATATCAAGAAACATGACTAAGATAGATAGCCCCTGGTCTGTCTGATTCCAAATTATGCTGGTTCACCAAGTGTATGTATGCACTAACATACTTTTATTCAGAACTGAAAGGAATGTATGTCCATGTCCACACATGGATTAGTTAATCATTATGTGCCCCTTTTGCCTGGATACTCCATGAATGCATACCCATATTTTAGATTACCTGCTTTTCATAAGGACGTTCTCCAAGACTGGCCTCACACTCTCTTAGTTTAACTTCTGTTTCACTGAAGACATGCTCTCCTTTCTCCAATCTCTACACACGAGTTCCTTAAAGATAAGCCCTAGGCTCTCTTCTGATTTCTCTCTCAATTCTTTTCCTAGGTTTTATATTTCCATTGCTTTATATTTCATCTATAAAATATAAATCCAGGACAAATCCCATATTTATATCTCTAGCCTAAAGCTTGCTTCTAATCTTCAGACTCATATGTCCAACTGCCTACTTGTACACACATTTAGAGATCACACAAGCATTTCAGATACCCCCACCTTGAATAAACCCCTGGTCTTTCACTGCCCCCAACTCCAACACTTTCTTCCTCAAGTCTTGCCCTTATAAATAAATGGCAGCATCATTCCATCCAGTTGCTCAAACAAAAATCCGAGTTGGGATAAATATCTGCCTTGTCTCTTTTGTTGCCTTTATTTGGATTTTCTCACTCTCCTGATAATGGTTTTGGTTCAAAGATTCAATAATAGTAAACTTAAGAGAATTTTTCTGGAAGTTCTGGACAGACCTTTCTTTCTCAACTTCCTGTACCATGGCTAGGGGATGCCAGGAATGGAGTCCGAGCTAATCAAGCAAAGCTATGAAACTGGGAGAGCTGTTCGTAGCTAGGAAACTGTTTCCTGGTGACATCACATGAGCCACCAGCTCAGGTCTGGCCTGAATCTGAACTTACTTCTGGACTTTTTCAGTAACTTTTCAGTTCACTAGATTTTTAAATAATTCTTCTAATTACCCATCTATATCAGTTGAGTTTTCTACTACTTGAAATCCAAAGCACACCAAAACAGTTGTATATGTACAGTCTTCAGTTAGAAAAATGGGGGGAGGAGGAATTAGAAGGTAATTGCATCATTTAAACTTTGTAGATTAAAGTTTGAATATAGATCCATGTGTTTATGGAAATCTAGTACATAATTACAGTGAGATTTTTAAATCTGGGCAGAAAAGGTGGACAGTTCAATAAAACAGTTTGAAACAATTGGCTTTACATTTGGAAAATTATTTTTAGGTCTTCACTCCTCGCTGTTAGTAAGTATGCATCCAGAGTAGCTTAAATGTCTAAATGTAATTAGGTAGAGCCATGGATAAATAACTAGCAAATAAATCTAAGAAGCAGACATAGAAACATGTATATATTATTGGGGTAAGGATGACGTTTTTTTTAATATAATTTATTTTATTATCATTAATCTACAATTACATGTGCAATATTACGGTTATTAAACTACCCCTTCATCAGGTCCCCCCCACCAACCCCATTACAGTCACTGTCCATCAGCGTAGTGAGATGCTATAGAATCACTACTTGTCTTCTCTGAGTTGTACAGCCATCCCTGTGCCCCCCCAACATTACATCTGCTAATCGTAATGCTCCTTTTTCTCTCTTATCCCTCCCTTCCCACCCATCTTCCCCAGTCCCTTTCCCTTTGGTAACTATTAGTCCGTTCTTGGGTTCTGTGCGTCTGCTGCTGTTTTGTTCCTTCAGTTTTTTTCTTTGTTCTTATACTCCACATATGAGTGAAATCATTTGAAACTTGTCCTTTTTGGCTTGGCTTATTTCACTGAGCATAATACCCTCTAGCTCCATCCATGTTGTTGCAAATGGTAGGATTTATTTTCTTCTTATGGCTGAATAATATTCCATTGTGTATATGTACCACCTCTTCTTTATCCATTCATCTACTGATGGACACTTAGGTTGCTTCCATTTCTTGGCTATTGTAAATAGTACTGCGATAAACATAGGGGTGCATCTGTCTTTTTTAAAGTGGGCTGCTGCATTCTTAGGGTAAATTCGTAGCAGTGGAATTCCTGGGTCAAATGGTATTTCTATTTTGAGTTTTTTGAGGAACCTCCATACTGCTTTCCACAATGGTTGAACTAATTTGCAGTCCCACCAGCAGTGTAGGAGGGTTCCCTTTTCTCCACATCCTCGCCAACATTTGTTGTTGTTTGTGTTTTGGATGTTGGCCATCCTCACTGGTGTGAGGTGATATCTCATTGTGGTTTTAATCTGCATTTCTCTGATGATTAGCGATGTGGAGCATCTTTTCATGTGCCTGTTGGCCATCTGAATTTCTTCTTTGGAGAAGTGTCTATTCATATCCTCTGCCCATTTCTTAATTGGATTATTTGCTTTTTGTTTGTTAAGGTGCGTGAGTTCTTTATATATTTTGGATGTCAACCCTTCATCAAATACATCGTTTATGAATATATTCTCCCATACTGTAGGATGTCTTTTTGTTCTACTGCTGGTGTCCTTTGTTGTACAGAAGCTTTTCAGCTTGATATAGTCCCACTTGTTCATTTTTGCTTTTGTTTCCCTTGCCTGTGGAGATATGTTCATGAAGAAGTCGCTCATGTTTATGTCCAAGAGATTTTTGCCTATGTTTTTTTCTAAGAGTTTTATGATTTCATGACTTACATTCAGGTCTCTGATCCACCTTGAGTTTACCTTTGTGCATGGGGTTAGACTGTAGTCCAGGTTCATTCTCTTACATGTAGCTGTCCAGTTTTTCCAACACCAGCTGCTGAAGAGGCTGTCATCTCTCCATTGTATATCCAAGGCTCCTTTATCAAATATTAATTGACTGTATATGTTTGGGTTAATGTTTGGATTTTCTATTGTGTTCCACTGGTCTGTGGGTCTGTTTTTGTGCCAATACCAAATTGTCTTGATTACTGTGTCTTTGTAGTAGAGCTTGAAGTCAGGGAGCATAATTCCCCCTGTTTTATTCCTCCTTCTCAGGATTGCTTTGGCTATTCGGGGTCTTTTGTGGTTCCATATGAATTTTAGAATTATTTGTTCCAGTTCAGAAAGCTGTTGGTAGTTTGATAGGGCTTGCACTGAATCTGTAGATTGCTTTAGTTAGTATAGCCATTTTGACAATATTTATTCTTCCTAGCCAAGAGCAAGGGATGCATTTCCATTTGTTAGTGTCCTCTTTAATTTCTCTTAGGAGTGTCTTGTAGTTTTCAGAGTACAGGTCTTTCACTTCCTTCGTTAGGTTTATTCCTACGTATTTTATTCTTTTTGATGCAATTGTGAATGGAATTGTTTTTCTGATTTCTCTTTCTGTTAGTTCATCGTTAGTGTATAGGAAAGCAACAGATTTCTGTGTGTTAATTTTGTATCCTGCAACTTTGCTGAATTCAGAAATTAGTTCTGGTAGTTTTGGAATGGAGTCTTTAGGGCTTTTTATGTACAGTATCATGCCATCTGCAAATAGTGACAATTTGACTTCTTCTTTACCAATCTGGATGCCTTGTATGTCTTTGTTTTGTCTGATTGCGGTGGCTAGGACCTCCAGTACTATGTTGAATAACAGTGGAGAGAGTGGGCATCCCTGTCTTGTTCCCGATCTTAGATGAAAAGCTTTCAGCTTCTCGCTGTTAAGTATGATGTTAGCTGTGGGTTTGTCATATATGGCCTTTATGATGTTGAGGTACTTGCCCTCTATACCCATTTTGTTGAGAGTTTTAATCATGAATGGATGCTGAATTTTGTCAAATGCTTTTTCAGCATCTATGGAGATGATCATGTGGTTTTTGTTCTTCTTTTTGTTGATGTGGTGGGTGATGTTGATGGATTTTCGAATGTTGTACCATTCTTGCATCCCTGGGATGAATCCCACTTGATCATGGTATATGATCCTCTTGATGTATTTTTGAATTCGGTTTGCTAATATTTTGTTGAGTATTTTTGCATCTACGTTCATCAGGGATATTGGTCTGTAATTTTCTTTTTTGGTGAGGTCTTTGCCCGGTTTTGGTATTAGAGTTATGCTGGCTTCATAGAATGAGTTTGGAAGTATTTCCTCCTCTTCTATTTTTTGGAAAACTTTAAGGAGAATGGGTGTTATTTCGTCTCTATATGTCTGGTAGAATTCAGAGGTGAATCCATTAGGTCTGGGGGTTTTGTTCTTGGGTAGTTTTTTGATTACCGATTCAATTTCGTTGCTGGTGATTGGTCTGTTTAGTTTTTCTGTTTCTTGCTTGGTCAGTCTTGGAAGGTTGTATTTTTCTAAGAAGTTGTCCATTTCTTCTATGTTTTCCAGCTTGTTAGCATATAGATTCTCATAATATTCTCTTATGATTCTTTGTATTTCTGTGGGGTCCGTCGTGATTTTTCCTTTCTCATTTCTGATTGTGTTTATGTGTGTAGATTCTCTTTTTCTCTTAATGAGTCTGGCTAGGGGTTTATCTATTTTGTTTATTTTTTCAAAGAACCAGCTGTTGGTTTCATTGATTTTTTCTATTGTTTTATTCTTCTCAATTTTATTTCGTTCTTCTCTGATTTTCTTTATTATGTTCCTCCTTCTGGTGACTTTGGGCCTCATTTGTTCTTCTTTTTCCAATTTCAGTAATTGTGTCTTTAGACTATTCATTTGGGAAGGTTCTTCCTTCTTTAAATAGGCCTGGACTGCAATATACTTTCCTCTTAGAACTGCCTTTGCTGCGTCCCACAGAAGTTGTGGCTTTGTGTGTTTTGTCCTTAGTCTCCATATATTCTTTGATTTCTGTTTTGATTTGGTCATTAACCCATTGATTAATTAGGAGAATGTTGTTAAGTCTCCATGTATTTGTGAGCGTTTTTGGTTTCTTTCTAAAATTTATTTCTAATTTTATACCTTTGTGATCTGAGAAGTTGATTGGTAGGATTTCAAAATTTTTGAATTTACTGAGGTTCTTTTTGTGGCCTAGTATGTGGTCTGTTCTGGAAAATGTTCCATGTGCACTTGAGAGGAATGTGTATCCTGTTGCTTTTGGGTGCAGAGTTCTGTAGATGTCTGTTAGGTCCATCTGTTCTAGTGTGTTGTTCAGTGTCTCTGTGTCTTTACTTATTCTCTGTCTGGTTGATTTGTCCTTTGGAGTGAGTGGTGTGTTGAAGTCTCCTAAAATGAATGCATTACTTTCTATTTCCTCCTTTAATTCTGTTAGTATTTGTTTCACATATGCTGGCACTCCTCTGTTGGGTGCATATGTATTTATAATGGTTATATCTTCTCGTTGGACTGACCCCTTTATCATTATGTAATGTCCTTCTTTGTCTCTTGCTACTTTCTTCATTTTGAAGTCTATTTTGTTTGATAGAAGTACTGCAACACTTGCTTTTTTCTCTTTGTTGTTTGCATGAAATATCTTTTTCCATCCCTTCACTTTTAGTCTGGGGATATCTTTGGGTTTGAGGTGAGTCTCTTGTAAGCAGCATATAGATGGGTCTTGGTTTTTTATCCATTCTGTTACTCTGTGTCTTTTGATTGGTGTATTACATATTCAGTCCATTTACATTTAGGGTGATTATTGATAGATATGTACTTATTACCATTGCTGGCTTTAGATTCGTGGTTACCAAAGGTTCAAGGGTTGCTTCTTTACTATCTAACAATCTAATTTAACTTTCTTGTTAAGTTATTGTAAACACCGTCTGATGTTTTTTTATTCCTCTCCCTTCTTATTCTGCCTCCTCCATTCTTTATATACTAAGTGTTTTATTCTTTGCCTTTAGTTAGTATTTGGATTGTCTTCTCCCTTTGCTATGATTTTATTTTCTCTGGTGACATCTTTTTAGCCTAAGGGGTGCTTCCCTGTAGAGCAGTCTGTTTAAGATATCCTGTAGTGGTGGTTTATGAGAGGCAAACTCTCAACTTTCGTTTGTCTGGAAATTGTTTAATCCCTCCGTCATATTTAAATGATAATCATGCTGGATACAATATTCTTGGTTCGAGCCCCTTCTGTTTCATAATGTTAAATATATCATGCCATTCTCTTCTGGCCTGTAAGGTTTCTGTTGAGAAGTCTGATGATAGTCTGATGGGTTTTCCTTTGTAGGTGATCTTTTTTCTCTCTCTAGCTGCCTTTAATACCCTGTCTTTATCTTTGATCTTTGCCATTTTAATTATGATGTGTCTTGGTGTTGTCTTCCTTGGGTCCCTTGTGTTGGGAGATCTGTGGGCTTCCGTGGACTGCGAGACTATTTCCTTCCCCAGTGAGGGAAAGTTTTCAGCAATTATTTCTGCAGAGACACTTTGTATCCCTTTTTCTCTCTCTTTTTTTTCTAGTACTCCTATAATGCGAATATTGTTCCGTTTGGATTGGTCACACAGTTCTCTTAATATTCTTTCATTCCTAGAAATCCTTTTATCTCTCTCTGCCTCAGCTTCTCTGTATTCCTGTTCTCTGATTTCTAGTCCATTAGCAGTCTCTTGCATTTCATCCAGTCTGCTGTTAAGCCCGTCGATGGCTTGTCTGATTTCTGCATTCTCTTTCCTCACTTCTCTCGCTTCCTCCCTCAGTTCTTGCACATTTCTCTGTAGGTCCATCAACATGGTTATGACTTTTATTCTGAATACTTTTTCAGGAAGACTGTGCATTTCCATCCCTTCAGGCTCCCTCTCTGGGGTTGTCTGGTTCATTTTAGTTTGCACCATATTCCTCAGTTTTTTCATGGCTGTAGAAGTGGTCACTGGTAGTTGCCACGTATGTCAGCTAGGCTCTTTACGACCGCCTCTTGGGATGCCGAGTCCTCTTGGGTGTAGCTGCATGCTGTGCGCTTTCCTGTGTATTCTGGTCTCTCTTTTAGGAATAGTTGTATTTGCTGTATTTTCGTAGATAAATATAGTTTTGGGAGGAGATTTCTGCCGCCCTGCTCACGCCGCCATCTTCCCAGAAGTCCGCCTGTCTTGCAGGGGTCCAGGGGTCACTAGAAGGCACGTGGGAGGATCCCCTGTAGCCACTGGGCCTTGCGACGACTGTCACTGCAGACGCGGCCGGCGGTGTCCCAGAGCCGCAGGGGAGCCCGAGGAATACCGGCTCCCATCAGCGCCCAGAGCAAAGTCAACAATGACTTTTTAAAACAGAAAGCAAAGTTATAATAGAAGATCATAAAGGCAAAAAATTAATTTACAGTGTCAGAATTTAAAGCTTTAATATGACTAAAGACACACTAATATTATAAAAGAAAAATAAACCAGAAGATAGTTATCAGACTATATAATAAAGAGTAAATATCTAAAACATATAAATTACTTCTACAAATAGATAAGAAAAAGACAACATAAAAAAATGGTCAAAGAATTAAACAGATAACTAACAAAAATAGAATTACAGTCAGTAAGAATATGGAAAGTTTCTAGGAATTAGGAAAATTATTACGACCCAAAAGAGATAGCCTTTTTTTACTTGCTAGAATGGCAAATAAACAAACAAATAAAACCAAGTCTTGGCCAATGCATAGGTAAATACTCTTGAGAGACTACAAATTAGTTCTACTCTGTGGTCAATTTAACACTATTAAGTTAAATTGAAATACATAGAGCATATGACCTAGCAATTTCACTTTTGTCAACCTACTCTGTTATAGAATAATACATGTGACATTCTCATGTGAACATGTAACCATACAAAAGGATATTTACTGTAGCCTAAGATGTATAGGAAATCAAAAAAAAAACTTTAATTGGTATTGAAATGGGAATGCCTGAGTCATTTGTGGTCTTTTCATATTGTGGAATGCATTACATCAGCTAAAAGGAATAAGATGTATGTTTATTCCTAAAAAGTTCTACATGTGTTAGAAGAACAGTGCAGTTTGCGGTGTGACATGGGGTTACACTTTATATATATACATGTTTTTGTTTATATATAAACACAAAATGAAAAAGAGCTCTCACAAATATATAGGTAAATGTGTACAAAGAATAAATATCACTAAATGTACCCTATGGCATGCTATATGCTAGAAAAATATAGGCATAGAAAAAGTTGTTAAAGGATATACATCGAATTCTTACTTGTGGTTAGTCCAGAAGAGAGACTAGAGGTGGTAGTTAGAAAAGACTTAGTCTAATTTTTTATATTTTGGATTTTTTTTAACTAAGAGACAACCTATTTCTGCATTTCCTATGGAATTCAAATTAATAATTTTTGAAAGAATCTTTATTGGTATTTTTTAATGTACTTTGACAACATGAACCCTAACTAGAAAATGGAGTCAAGAATCTGTTGGCCAGAAAAGGCAAAATTTTATGCAGTAGTCTTCACAAAGTTTTGTCTTAACAGAACCATTTATTTCTGGTTCTACAGTATGCTGCACTTGAGCATTTGGAAAACAAGATTTGATGGGACAGAAGATAAAGCCCAGAGAAGAGCAGAGCACAGAATTTCCAGGAATAGTACTCATTTAGAAAAACAATTTAGAGTCATCTTCTGGTAGGCAGAGGGTACAGCACAGCCAGGATTATAAAACTAACCTTCAGGATGCATTTAACACCTTCTTTGGATAAACAGCAAAGACCAAAAACGGAAAGGTCCTGGGACAGCATTATGAGAATACAGGCAAGTGTTTGATGACAGTCAAGTTCATTTCCAAAGAAGCCATTCCTTGCTTACAATTACATTCCTCACTCTCAGCTTTAACAAACTGAGGTCACTCCAGTGGCTCTCATAACACTCAGAATGAAATCCAAATCCCTCACTTAGTCCACAGGCTCCATTTGATTCAACACTGGACCCACTCTACAATCTCCTGCCTACACGCTGTCTGCTCACTCTGCCTTGGCCACACAGGACTTCTTGTTTTTCCTTAAAAATGGATACATATTCTGCTCTTCTCTATTCCTGGAATTCCTACAATATTCCCCCTAGACATTCCCATCTTCATTTCATTAGATCTCAGAAAAGCCTTTGTTCCCTCCTTGTTAAAAATGTCCCTGCCTACAATATGACTCCTGTTGCTATACTTTCATTGATGGCACCTACCACTGCCTGGTACTGTGTATCTGAAATGCCTTTCTTGTCATTGTGATTATAAGCTCCAAAGGAGCTGGAATTTTGTCCCTTCTCTCCTGCACAACTAAATATAGAACAGTGATTGAAACATACTGGGCATTTAGTGAATGAATGAATTAATAAAGAACTGAAGCTAAGTAACTAGCCCAATGTCACAATCCTGTAAGAGCTAGAAGCAGAATTTGAACCCCACTTTTCTTAGCTCAAAGCCAGTGTTCTTTTAACTATACCAAAGATGTCAGATTTATTTGTGTATATACCTTTTTTTGGTTATTAGGCTATTTAATAAAAAATTACAAGGTTGAGTAATTTTTTCTTAGAAAAATTATGTGTAAATAGACTATTATGAAGTACCAGATTCTGTCAGTCATTTATGCCTGATGGTAACCTTCTTTGGGGACAGGAAAGAAGTGACTGGTTGGGGCATGGGAGAAACTCATAATCAGTGGTAGTACTGAGATTTGAAATCCAAAGCTAACATGTTTCCAAGTTACTATGTTCCATTTGTAGAGCTTACATCCTAAATATCTACTGAATAATGAGGTTGAAGAGATCTATGGGATATGAGTATGATATGCATTTGAGTAACTCTAGCAAATATTTTGGAGCTTAAGCTATAGGAATAATATCTTCTGATGTTGAGGTCACCAAAATTATAGTAAGAGAGTAGCACTACTAGAAGATACCACCTGTTACCTGGTGCCTACTGCTTTTCAGACAGTGAATAAGAAAGGATCTTACATTGACGATCCAATATTAAATAGAGTAGACTTCCATTGGTATTGGAACCAACTTCTGGGTTTATAATTCATTTGCAAAATAATTTAAGCAATTCCCTAATATCTGGGTTTTTACCATGAAAACATGCCATTGGTTTTGAAACAGTTGGTACTTTGCTCACATGAAAAATGAAAGCAGAAGTATCGATAACAACACTCAGCCAAACAACCTGGTTCCTGGAAACAATTGCTTAGCATTCTTGTGTGCATAGCCCTGGCCATAGTGTACCTTTTCTGGCTCTCCCAATGCGTTAAATACATCATGGAGCAATGCACTGTATATAAATTCAACCATGCTTGCTGCAAGAGTAAGCTCTCTCCCTCCCTGGCTAATTTTCCTATGGTGATTTATTCCCTTTTTGGGAATGAACATTACCTCCTTTCCAAATATTTAGTCAATGAACTCATTTCTGGAATTCAGAAGTCTGGAGTCTATAAAATTTGGCAGGTAAAAGATGATCCTTTT
Organism: Smutsia gigantea; assembly: GCA_032199065.1. Classification (NCBI taxonomy): domain Eukaryota; kingdom Metazoa; phylum Chordata; class Mammalia; order Pholidota; family Manidae; genus Smutsia; species Smutsia gigantea. The sequence continues at coordinate 97,689 of JAVSCE010021728.1, read as the reverse complement.
TGAGACTAGCTTAAATACAATGAGTTTTGCACATTCTAATGGAATCAAAATGTAAGCTTACATGTCCAGATTTATTTCAGCATTCTGTATTAGCAATTACAGAAAGCAGTTTGTATCAGATATAAGAGGCAGGGACTTGTGTTACATTGGTTTATGACAGTCAAATGCATATCTGCCCTATAAAAAGTTTATCTTGCTATATCATCATTTGAGAGGGTATGAAGACAGGGGAAATATACCAAATGAGTTCATTGGCATATTATAATAAAATACACTTGCAGTTAAAAATTTGCAAGAGAAAATTTCCAGGACTCGTACTGAGAAAACTCAATTAGTCTTCTTCAGATAGTCCAAGGAGAGGAGAGGACTCAGAAGACAGAATATAAATTGCAAAATCCTTGAGCTCTTGTAATGATTCTATTGCCATTGATAGTTCTTTATACAAAAGAAGAAAGGCAAGGCACTTGGATATATAAATTTCAAAATAAAGTGCATATGATAATTATCATAAAAATCATTACATTTTATTCAAACCTTCTAACAGATACTCAAGAAGCTGAAACTTAGAAGTGTTAGTTACTTAGCTACTACTAGGTGAGCTCCACTGTATGCCAATGTGACTTCAAAGTGCAGAACAGTTAATATTTATTAAGTGTTCACTAAGTATAAAGTACTTTACCAAGATTTTAATCCTCAGAACAACTCCATGAGGTAGGTACTATTATTATCCCTGCTTTACAGGTAAGTAGGTCAAGGTTTAAAATGGTTAACTGTCACAGCTAGCTTGTCATGGAAAACAGATATGAACCCAGTACTACCAGCCAGAATTCCAAGGCTTTTAGAGTGTAGAGACCACTATTTCCCTCCAGCGGTCAGGATAGCTGTAAAGATTAAGGGATGGAGGTGTCTGGAGGGCAGAGTGAATTGTAGGCAAAGTGAGACTTCCAAGCAGGTCTTACTGTCCCGCCTCCCCTGCTGCACCTCCTGGAATTATTTCTGATGCTGCCCAGGGAAAGGGCCTATCTGAAAGCTTTGAATAATTCCTGCAAATGATCATTCCAATTCCCAAGCATGTATTAAACAAGGATGATCTACAAAAGATTAATTACAGCAAAGAGAAAGCATGAGTTTACCCTTTTTGTCTTTAATTCTATCTGATTTGGCTCACTCATTCAGCTTTTCAGTTAATTGTTTAAAAGCTGTATTCTAAGACACTGTCACCTAATTTACTTAGTGTTGTGGGAATGCTAGCTCTTATATTCTACAGAAATTCTTATCTCCAATACTTTCTTTGGGGACTGTATAATTTATTCATGCAAAGATCAGTGTCAGACTGTAACTTCCCACGCTTTAAAGGTAGAGCATTCTCTTCCTTTTCATTAGAGCATGTTAGTATGTTCTTACATCAGGAAACAAGAATTCAATATAGTTTTCTTTCTTCAGTCTTCTGAATAATTTTTAGGTAATGTGTTGTCATCAGAGTGATGAGAGAGTGCCAGTTGCCAATCCAATAATACTTCTCTCCCTCCTTATTAACAGAATGACAATATTTTGTTTACCATAGGGCCACATCAAATAAAAATGATAATTCCCATGCAGCTTGGAGCTGCTGTGCCCTCTGGTTTAGATGTGTACGAGGAGATATGCTATGAGTGACTTCCAAGAAGACTTTAAAAGGACCTTATGCAGACTCATTTTGCTTTCTCACATTCTTCTTTTTGTTTTCTGGAATGTGTGGGAGAGTGTTGGAGCTCTAGCATCTATTCTGAGTCATGAAGTCACTTGAAATATGACCTAAAGTATGGCAGTAAGACACCAAAATGGTAGACCAGAAAAGATAGAAGAATTTGGGTATCTGGAAACTTCAGGGAGCTGCCACACCAGTCCTGGAATTTCTAACCCTGGTCTTTTACATGAGAAAATGCACACTTGATTGTTTGAGCCACTGTTATTTTGGTGTTACTGTTATTCCTAATATAATTCTAAGTAAAAATAATTATGATTTTTTGAAGAAAGAGCCAAGCATAGAATAAACTTAATTTTTATGGTTATTTAGGTATATTTTATGGTCATTTTCATGATCCAAATGAATAGTTAAGTTTGAAGAATGCAGTGTGCCTCCATGAAACAAAGATCAATTATTAGTCATTTCTTTAATCCTGTGGTCATTAATGTGATTTATCTGAAAAACATTGACTTACAAAACATTTGAAGAAAGAGAAACTGTTTCATTTTTCATAGTAACATTTTGAAATACTTAGACCAAATACTATTTTAATTTGTACAAAAAGTGTGTGTTATTTATATTTAGCTATAAAATACAAAAAAATGTTTTGTCCATGTGAAATGGTTCTAAAACTGGCAGACTCATACATTATACTCAAAGCTAAATTGCCGATGCCAGAGTGCGTCAAACTAGTTTTCTTCAAAAGCTTGTTCTGTAAATGTATCTGTCATAAAACATAAATAAATCTATAAAATTTGCATAAATATTAATTTTTCTCTTAGACATATTTTCAATGGAACAATCTTGGATTAGATGTGAAATGTTGGAAAAAAACTTAGAAGTAAAATGTAGTTCAGTGTCCCTTGGGATCTCACATTTTAGGGCAGAATCCTCCAGAGTTATCTTCTGTTATTTGTTAAAGTAGCATGTGAACTTTGGAGGTGGTGACAATTTTTAGCAAAGGCAACTTCAATGCTGAGAGCATGAACTCGAATTCAAACCAGTTAAAACATAATTAAATATATTTGGCAAGGAGAAAAGTCTTTCGGTAAGTAAACAAACACGATGTCACTAAATCTCATTCTTTACAACTAGCAGAGGACTTGATAGTAGCTATTAAATAATCGACAACAGGATTTTTCTTGATAAGGCACTTTGTACATATTCAGAAGAAAAACTAGAGGACATTCTAATGAACTCTATAGGAGGTGGTAGACTCCAGTGTTGCCCATATTAAAGAGTTAATTATGGGGGTCCTTTGTAATCAAATTATTACATGACTGGGACAATATTTCGAGAATAGAAAATTGAGGTTTTGCATCATACTTTGCTACAAATGATTTTCCTTGGAAGCCATTATATCATCATGCCTGGGGAAACAGAGATGACAGACACTTCCAGAACAATGAGTAGTGATCAGGAGAACCAGTGACACCATCGGTACAAAGGCTCCCTGAGTATCATGGGTCCCCCAGTGCTGATCCACAAAGACCTCCACTTCTCTTCTGAGGCTCCGAGGGGCTTATGAGACACTTTGTGAGGGGTTAGGGCGGTACAAGGAAAGGTAGAGAACATACACAAAATCTATCTTTACCACATACTTCAGCTTAATTAGGAGGACATTTCATCTTAAATGGATAAAACCTTCCTATTTACCAACAAAATTCCTGAGATAACTTTGATATGTTTTCTCCTTAAGCATTGTATTTTTTCTCTTTGGAAACTCAGTTTTGTTTTTTAGAAAATATTTTCCATGTTTCTCTTCAATACGCTTATATTTTCCTTTACTTTCTTGAACATATAGAATTAGGTTGAAATAACTTCCATAATAACTCTCATGATACTCTTGCCTGTAGATTCTATCAGCTGTGTCATTTCTGAATCTGTTTCAGTTGGTGGATTTTTTTCTCCTCATTCTGGGATATGTATTTCTGCTTCTTTGCTTGCCTGGAATTTTTTAAATCAGATTCCTGGCATTCTAGACTTAACCATAACAGGCCCTGGATATTCATGTGTGTGCACTTGCTAATATTCTTAAGCTCTGATCTGAGACCTACTTAAATTACTTAGAGTTTGATCCTTTCAAGGATTGTTTTTAACCTTTGTCTGGCAGGTCCACAGAAGTCTTTACTCTAGGACTGATCTCCTCCCCATTGTTAAGACAGTATTTGAGTATTCTATCCCATCCATACTCTATGAATTATGAGGTTTTCTATTCTGGCTGCTGGAAACAAACTATTCCTAGTGTGTGTCACTTCCAAGTGTTCTGCCTGTTCCTTTCCGGTGGTTCTCTCCCCCAGCAGGGGGAAATTCTCTGTAGGTCTTTGGAGCACTCTTTCATTCTCTCTCTTCTCTTTGCTACTCAGCCCTGAAAATGCTAGGCTCCTTGCCCTCCCTCAATTCCATCTCAATTTAAGGAGACCACAGGACTCCATGTGTATTCTCCCTCCCTGTGCTAAGCCCCGGGAACATTTCCAGGGAGTAATCTGAAGCAATCAGAGGGCTCACCTCATTTGTATCCCCTTTTAGGGGTCAATGTTCTACACTGCTTATTGTTCAATGTTTGAAACACTTTTATTTCATTTTTTTTCTAGTTGTTCAAAAAGACAGAGGAGTAAATCTTCCTTCTTTGACTCCATCTTGGCTAGAAATGTAAGTCTGTTTTTTCTTAATATTTTAAAAATATTAATTTTATCTGGAAAATTTTGTAAGTCACTATACAAAGCTATGTATAATAAGATTATCCATAATCTTCAGTTATTTTAAAATACCTACTGATAACTTTAATTCATTTGGTCAACAGTGTTTATTTAATGTTTACTGTATGCCTGGTATTAAGCCAGGTGCCAGATATTATTGAGATAAAAGCTATTTGTGCTATGTTCGCAGACTTAGCACATTTCTAGCATTATAATCATGTTTCAAAAGTAAATTTCTAGTTTATTTTCATTGTTAATATGAACTATTCTACATGACACTATGTGTCAGAATTAATTTTGGTCATTTCTTAAGTTGTTCGGTTTTTCTTCAGTTCTACTGGTCCCATCTATGCTAATGAAAATTTCAATTTCCATAAATTTTTATATATAATTATGAATTTTGGTTGACAACAGAGGAGTAAGGAAGCACTTAAGAATTCACAGAAAAATGACAAAAGTGATTAAAAGAGGGAGGGTGACTTAAGAATAAAACTTTTAAAAATTAACTTTTAAAAAACTTGCAGAAAAAGCACTTTGACTATTGGCTCAGTGTGTGTATATCTTGGCTGAGAGATGGTTTGGAAGGGAGGAAGGAATGGTGCTTGTTAAGGTGAAGTTTGGGCAGCAATAATGATGGCATTTCAGCTATTAAATGGGCTTTCTGTCTAAACTAGGACCTCTAAATACTCAGCACTTCCCAATTATTTTGCCTCCAAAAATTAAAAAAAAAAATTGTTCTCTTGATTTTTTTTCTGGCTATATAAATAGTATGTCTTCATTTTTTAAAAAGTCAAACAAAACTTAAAAGGATGTATATTTTTAAAAATCCTCTTAAGTCACATACTCTGAAATAACATTAATTTTTGATGACTATCATTTTGTATCTTTTTGTGCAAAATGTCATATATAAAGATTCATATTATACATACTTTAAAAATTATTGTCAATTTTTGTTTTTTTTAAGTCCCTCCTCTTCTGGCCCCCCAACACATTTTTTTTTTTCTATTTGGATCACTTTTGCTGGAACCAAGAGTTAGGTTAGCCTTACTAAACCTCTCACATGTAGTGGGGTGGGGAAGGCCTCTTTCCCCAAAGGAAATTAGGAGTACCATTAACAGAGCATAGTGGAAGGATGCTGGGCACTTAGAGACAGCAAATGCCCACCGCATAAAGATTCGGACATGGAGTAAGGAGACGTAGGCATAAACCTTAACAAACCTCTTATTTGTTTTGTGACCATGAACAAGATATTTTTTCTTTTTAAGTTTCAGTTTCTTCATCTGTATTATGGACTTACGGAAACCAAATGGGAAGTGTAAATAAAATGTAAAGTAGACATTTATTAATCGTTCACTTCACTCTTACTTTCTGCATACATTCATATTATCAACAAATAGTTTGAGTACCTACCATGTGCCAGGCACTCTCCTAGGTGCTAGGTATGCAATGTGGAGCAAAATCAGATATACTCTATCCTCGAGGAGCTTTCAGATGCAGGTAAGACAGATATTAATCAAAGAATCATGTACATTAATGCTAAAGTGTATAATAAAGGGTTATGAAAGAAGGTTACCTAAGGAAGCAATGACTGTCCTGAGATTTGAAGGAAGATCGGTGGTTGACTAGATAAGGAGGTGTTCCAGGTTGAGAAAAAGCATTTCAAGGCCCTGTTGTGGTAATGGGTACTGTGTACTGGAGGAACTGTAGGAGGGCAGGCCAGCACACTGGATAGCACTGAGTGAGGGCTTGTGCAGTGGGAATGAGGCTGGAGGCAGAGCTGCCTTGTAGGCTGCCCTAAGAAATGTGTTCCTTATTCTAAGAATAAAGGGTAATCATTGATACATTTTAAATACTGAAAAATAAGACTTGGATTTGAAAAGATTACTTTGGCTGCAGTATTGGGAAAATAATGATGGAAGTGTGGCTGGCAAGTATAGATATGACCAGAGCAATTAGGATACAACTGAGGTTGTCTAGGCAAAGAATTTGGTAGCTTAAACCAAGCTACTGTCAGTGAACATTCAGAGGCATAGAAAGATTCACGATGGCTTTAACATAGGCGATATGGGGGAGACTGTGGGTTATGAAAATGATTTGTGATATTTTTGCTTACTTAATGGAATCAAGGTTTTACCATTTATTGCTATGGTTCGAAGATGAGGTGGGAGGGTAGCCAGAGAGTTTGAATTTGATTGTGAACATACTGAGTGTTTTGTACCTTGGAAAAATCCAAATGGTGTGGAGCAGACAGGTGGAAGTATGAGCCTGGATCTTAGAAATGAGATCTGGGCCCTGAAGATATAAAATGGTGGGACATCTTTCTGCATTTAATAATTTAAGCTATGGCTGAGGATGAAATCACTTCAGGAGAATAGGAAAAAAGTCTCTTTTTATCACTCACATTTGCATGTATTAAAAATAGCAAATAAAATGTCATGATAAAAGCTAAGTTTTAAGTACTACTTAAGTAATAAGTTCTACTTAAGTAATACTGTTTAAGTAATGAAAGTACTTAAAAGTACTTTATGGAAATACTAGATATACATATAAGTATTTAATGTATGTTTATTAAATATATAATCATTATATGTAAGTATGTATATAGAATACTGTATATAAATACTATAATTGCTATAAGTACTACTTAAAGTAGTTTCCTTACTCCATGTTAATGGCCACTGATCACCTACTGAAGATTTAGCCTATAGGTCATTTTTTTCTTTACCATCAACATAATGATGCCATTCTAGTTTTGTAAAACAATGCAATATATGACATTCTTTTTAATATTCTAAAGATACTTTAGATAATGCCTTAATAATATACTTGAAAATGAGTCATTTTGTGGAAGTTGTATTCTTCAAAGATTTATACACTGAAACATGGCTGTGGATACATCTTAAGAAACTATTTTATTAATGTCCTCAATTTGCATTATACTGTGCTGGTGGTCTACAGGACACAGTTTCTACTGTTTTTTTTTTCCCATTATGACAGGCCTCGGCATGATATTAATGTAAAGATTTATAATTTCCTGTTTCCCTTCCCTGTCCTATCTTCTTGCATACTTTGGCTCGGATGTGACCTTTTCTTTAAAAATACAAATTTGTAGATTTTCCTTTGCATTGTGCAGCATGAGTTGTTCAGGGATTAGAGTTGCTAGTTATTTGATTTATCCGCATCAGCACAGTACCTGGCACAGGAGGAGATCAGTAAGTAAATGTTAAATGAACGGAGAGGAGTAAGTGAATTACCTTCATGGTACACTCTAGCTGTAGTGATTTCTGGCCTGCTTTTTAATTAAGATACTAATATATGGGCTTCTGTTGGACAGCATTGAAAGTAAGAATAATGTCTGAAATTTCAAGTGTATTTTAGAGTGTATGTATAATATAGCTGCATAGCCTATAGCTATCAGACTTAGAAAAAAATGGTATTTGATGATGGTGAATATCTAGATGGATTTCAATTTTTCTTTTAGATAAAAGAAGGTGAAATATAAGCCTCAAGAATAAACAGGACTATGATTTTACAGCTAAACAAAATTCATTCCTAAATATATACTTCCCATTTTTTTCATAAATTGTATTATGTATAGTCATTACATTGAAATTTGCCTTCTATGGCTTTATTAATTACTCTTTGTATTTTTTCTTCTGTCCCTCATTGTGATTATCTTTAAACATTGATGTAGTTCCTGAGTGGCTGCAGACTTTCTTTTTAATTATCTAAACATTTAATTATCTCCTTAATGTGCTTGTATAAAAAAAGATATCTTCTAACTTTAAATATAGTCTAAATATAGTCTAAATTAAGACAGAGAAAGCAAGGTGCGAAGTAAATATCTTTTATTAAGTTAATTTTACTTTTGACAGCCTGCGGCTATTATCTAATACAGAGTTGCCTAAAAGAGAAACTCATTAGTATACAACATAATAAGGTATGTCCCTCATGTTCAGTGCTCTTATGAAAGATATTTTGCAAGTAAATATATCCATGGTGTCCAGAATTCACTGGAGTTGCAAATTTTACTACAAAAGAGAATTTCCTTCAAAGTAAATTAGCTATCCCACCAAAGCTCCATTTGAATACAAAGGTTTAAAGTTGGAACAAATGGAGTACTAATAGGTTGGTTATGTAATTTGTAAGGCCTTGGAAACATGGTATATTTTGATGTTAAAAAGGACACACTTATATCTTGATTATGTCTTAAAGGGGGATGAATTAGTGAAGTAGAGGAAAATAATAATATAGAAGTCTCTCCTGATTCTGTAGAAGAATCAGTCCACTTTTACAAGCATGTGAGGACACCTCCAATTCTAAGAAGATGGAGTAGACATTTTTCCTATTCTTTCCACTAAGTACACCTGAAACCTTGGACATTACATATAAAACAAAACATAGAAGACTTTGAAAGGCAGACAGGAGGATAGATTGGTTAGGAATCTTGGGAGCCTTGGAATGAGGTGGTGGTGAGTTCCCAAGGTTTTCTCTTGCCTCCTATATTCAAGACTTGGAGTTGAAGAAGATGTTAACCCAGAGATACCAATGACCAAAAAAACCCCCAGCTTTTTGTAGCCAAGGACCAGGAAAGTGACAACCTAGAAGGATAGAAAACATTTCACAATAACCATTCTACTTCAGGCAAATGACACAGAATAAACTATGACCCTACTCCCACCCCACCAGCAAAGGCCTAATGGGGTCCTAGACTTTCAACTCTGCCAGGCTATGACAAGGTAACCCCAAAGCTCCATTCACTATGGAAATGACAACTTACATTCACACAAAAACTTACGGACCAATGTCCTTAGGCTTGATGTGTAACAGCCACATCTGGAATAAGCCCACATGTCCTTCAACTGGTGAATGCTTAAACAACGTATGATACTATGTCCATACCATGGAATAGTACTCAGCAATCAAAAGGAGTGAACCCCTGACACATGTGACAATGTAGATTAATCTTCAGAGAATTATGCTGAATGAACAAAGCCCAAAAAGTTACATTCTGTATGATTCCATTTAACGCATTTTTCAAATGACACAAATACAAAAATGGGGAGCAGATTAGTGGGTGTCAGGGTTCAAGGAAGACACAGGGAGGAGAAGAGGAAAGGAAGGGTAGCTATAAAAGGACCACGAAGGGATCTTAGTGGTCTTGGAAATATTCTCTGTTTGACTGATCAGTCAGTGTTAACATCCCAGTTGTTATATTACACTATAGTTTAGCAAATCCCAGCTCTCAATTATGCATTCCCCACTGTCTTAACAAGCTTCCTTCCGAAAGTAGTTGAAGCAATCTATAAAGAGTGCACACAAAGTCAGACCATTAAAATAAAAAAAACAAAGACTTGGGCAATGTAGGCAGGGAGAAATGAAAGATAAGGTACTGCATTAAAAATTCTAAACCTTTTTTTTTTTGGTAAAATTGAAAAATAATTTTATCTCAGCTGTCTTGTATCTTTAGAAAAAGAGGTACTGTGATAGATTACATAAATTCTATTATGAATCAAAGTGAGTATATTAGCTCATCAGGAATTTTATGCTAGGACTAAGTTCTGAACTCAGTTTATTCTGTGGCTCTTAACTAGTGATCTTTAACAACAAAAATTTTTTTCAAAAGCGCTCTTACAAAAGCTACATATGGTAAAACATGTGGGTAGCTACAAACAAAATCAGACAAGATAAACCTTTAGCCAAATGATAAGGCCATAACCCTAAACCCTGGCCGAGGGGATCCTGCCTGTGGTAGAGAGAGAGGGGAGGTCTAGACTGAGGGTATCTGGCTGTCTGGTAGTAACCCTGGACTTATATCTAGCTATCACACACTGGCCTCTGCAGTCAGGCTCTGTCCCCATGACCCTCTGCCTGGAACAGCCAATCCTACATCCTCCCAGCACAGTGATTCCCTTGAATGTGAGTCCACTTCACAGCTCTCTTGTGTTTCTCCATATCTCTCCTTCCCCTGCTTTTCAACACTAGGTTCTTCTGGCATCATCATTGTCTACAAAGATCCACAGGTCCCCAGGTTACTTTGACTTCTGTAATTCCTGCTAATGTGATTTCTAGAGAATGGTGTGTAGTGTGTAAGACCTGACTGTATATATGGCTTATCATTTTTCCTTGCAGGTTGATTTTATATTCCCAGTTAGACTATAAATTTCTTGTGAGAAGTATATATCCACCTATCTATCTACCTCTCTGCATGTAAGTGCAGGCTCCAGAGTAAGTCAGCTGGATTCCTGGCACTGCCATTTGTAAGCTATGCAATACATACAATACATGTTATCTTTTTTTTTTTAACCCTGTTCTCTGTATTACTCAGCATTGTATGGAAGAATTTTTATCCCACCTCATATATTAAAAGACTATCCTAAGGACAGAACCTGTGAGCAGCTCACCAAAACATATGTTCCTTTTCTTTCTGGGTCTTTAGCTGGATCCTCTTTCCAAACTCCTTTTGGGACTGGGCGTTGGCAAATAGAATGTGAGAGGGAGTAATATGTGCCATTTTAGGCCTGATTCATTAAAAACTTCCCATGTATACTCCTCAGTGCTTCCAACCAGCTGGAAATGGAGATGATATGAGACATGGAAGCTATGTGTTGAAGATGAGAGAGCCTCTGACTGCCTGTTACCATACCAAACTCTTTATCTACCTGGTTAGTTATATCAGGTTTCAAGAAATAAACTACTATTGAGCAAGATCTATAGTGCATTTCCTGCATCTGATTGTCATAGTAGTTCATACAACCTTGCTCTTGCTCACAGTGGATATCTCTAACAGTGTGTGTGTGAGAAGCAGCTTGACACAAGTCAATGCCTCTATCTGTGAGTATCTGCCCATTTGTCTTCTAATTTCCTCTGTCTGTGGCATGTCTGCAGACATGGCATGGCTCTCCCATTCAGTGATCTAATAGTATTCTAGCTGTACTTTACTTTTAGCTCTGTTAAATGATTACCTGTCTTTTTTGAGTTTCTCTCAGGATCCTCCAAAGCAAAAATTGCATTTGTTGCATGCCCCTGTCTTAAGTAAAGGTATCTCACACATCCAGCCCTACCCCCAAAATTTGTTTAGTGTTTTTCAAGTGACTTGATGACAACAGAGAGAAGTGTGTGTGTGTGTGTATGTGTGAGTGAACATGTGTTTTGGTGTATTTGTGACTTTGCTAAGTCACCTAGCACAGGGCTGGCTGAACTCAAGAACACATGAATTCATGGATTGAACAAAGCCTACTCCTTCTTCCCATATCAGCCAGAGCCGGATTAAAGTGTTCTCTTATGCAACAAGATCATAGATTGGAAAAGGCAAGTACAAGCTTTTTGAAGGTTCTCATTAGGCCACTTTGCATTTATGAAAGACCTACATTAGTACCTGTTTTCACCAGCTGAAAGAAATCCGAAGAGGATTTTCACTTTCACAAAAAAGGCAAAAAGTGGAAAGAGCGCCCAGCATTTGTTTCGCAGCCAGCCCTTGCAGAAAGAGCGTGCGCCCCAAGCAGGAAGAGTGACTCAGCCCAGCTCCCTCCCTGGGAACTACATTGAGCTTCTCAGCATCCAGCGCAGGAGTTTTAGAATAGTGTCCGTGAGCCTCTGTGCTTAATTCAATTTATTTTGTGCACCCATTAGCAAGATGTATCCTAGGGTATCAGAAAAGTCTGAAAGAGGTTTTTTTTTTCAGCCTGAGAAGGCTCCAAATAGTCCCTTATAAATTATTGGTAATTGCTTCTTTTCTTTACACCACTGTGGCTTCTAAAAGTTTGCATTGGAATGCGCTACTTTCTGATGGGGGAGGAAATCTGTATTCCTGAGTGAGTGCCACATTCTGTTCTTAGAAGCAAACTTACCTGCTTATTCATGTCTCTCCAGTCTCTCTCACTGCTTTGTTCATTCAACGAGCTCGGCTTTATTTGAGGTGATGAGCAGACAAAACCTATCAGTGTCTGGCATTCTTAGGAGAGGCGCTGATGAGTTCACCCATGTTGTTACTTTCCAGAAGAAGCTCTTCAAGGGCTGCTTGATGGAGCACTTCTACACAGGACTGGAATCTTGGAATAAGAAAACATGTAGGATAAGCCTTCAAAATAATGTGAAGTGAGAAAAATTAAGCTCTAGCATGGAAAAAAAAATCTAGTCAGAAGTGGATGCTTTCCTTAAGAGACGGAAATTTGGGATCTGTCCAGCACCACTGTGCTTTGGGAACTGAACTCCCCGGCCCTGAAAGTAGAGTGCGTGAGCTGTTTCTTTCAGTGAGACACCTGAATTATAAAGTGACCCTAGGTCGGCTACTGATAATGACTTGGGCTGTCCTGGAATGAGGTGAATTGTGCCCCCTGTCCCTAGGGATTCTGCAGTTCCTGGAGTAGTGTCAAAGTGACAGTATCTTGGCCAATAGAGACTTGTTCCTTTGCTGGTGCTTTACAAGGATTAATCAGCACTAGAAGCTAAAGAAACTCAAGATTGAGCAATAGTCCCCTTTCGTTTCTTCTCTGACTTCCCTTTAGAACTGTCCTACCCAAATCTAGCCGATGTTAGTGTTTTTGGGATAACGTGCAGATGGCTGCCTCAGGACAAATGTGTCAGTTCAAGAGCTCCCTTCTCTGCCTCCCTACCCCCCCCCCCCCCACCTTTCTGGGCAGCTGACAGTGCTGGGGAGAGAGAGAAGTGTATTCATAGTTGGGACAAAACAAGAAACAAGTCATGAGTTTGCTAGTTTTTGAGGGGTCACTGCTGCATCACCCATTGTTTTTCATTAGACTAGTAGTCTCCGTATGACACAGCATTTTTTGGTCACTGAAATGCAGTCCTAGAATTTTTAATAGCCACTTTAAGTTACTGATCATAAGACTAAAGCTTGATGTCTCTCCTGACCCTGCAAAACACATGAGTCAAGTACCAGCTGTGTAGTAACTTCTTTTAAATTCAAAATCTTGGCCAAGAGACAAAGCAATTGTATAGACCTATTTGGAAGTGTATTAAATGCTGTAACTGTACACAGTCTACCACATATTCTAATATAGTCCTTTTTAACTCCAAAAGTTAGTTCTTATAGAAATCATAAATAGTTTATTCTTGGAGTGGCCAAATCATGTAGGCCATTGAACATTGTAGAAACATAATCTATTTGCAGCCTCAATTTGATTTTGGATTCCTTCTCAAATGAGTCTTTGAGCTTACTTACTTCATGGACTTTGTCTGAAGAAAATAAAAGCAATACCACAAAAATGATGTGTAACATGTGTATCTGAACACTGTTATAAGGGACTCATTAAAAAAAAGTCTAAGTACCCGTTAAAGAAATGCTAGTTTAAAGAATTATATCAGATTAATAAAATGGAAATTCTTGAACTGTTTTTAAAAATATTTTATAAATATAAATTTATTTAAATTACTGTCTTATTATTACCAAACATTGACATGAAATCAATTTTTAAAAGTACTTGAAGTCAGAGAAGGGTAACAAACAAAAGCTACATATTAATGTGGTAAAATAATATGCACATAGGAAGTTTATTAAAATGTAATTATAAGTATCAAAAATTATATTATCAGAAAAAATACTATCTCAGTGTTAATCATTATCATTTTATGGCAGAATTATGGATTTTTTTCTTTTTCTAACATACAGTGTGTGTGAATGTATAAACATAAACATGTATCACTTGTCCCATAAAGTTACATATTAAAATATTATAGATTTCAATCTTCAAGCTAAATTGGCAGAATAAAGCTAGAGCACAGAAGTTTTCTCCTGAGCAGGTAACAAAATGAATCAAAAATAGTAATAAATAAATAAAAGTATAAAATTTACCCAACAGTCAAACAAGAAAAGATGAGCATCCGCATGTCATCAAATTCAAAATGTGGTATTCAGGACAAAAACTACAGTTTCTTGAATGGAGCCAAGGGCAGGGGCTCCTAACTTTACTCCCACATTTCAGTAGTTGTTTTGGATAGAAAAGTTTAATCAACAAAAATTTTAGCATTATCACTGTGATCTGTTCCCACTGCTATGAGATTAGAAAGTAGTAAGCAGGCTGAGGCTGGAAGTATGAGAAAGTTATTCCAGGAAGAGTTAAGGACAGACACATCCTGTAGAGAAAAGGACACATCAATGGAGCCAATAGATATGGACCCAAAAACCACTGGAGAGGGTTAAGATTTTCCAGAACTTCCTGATGAATTTTGGAAAAAATTCAAAGTCCCAGTGGATTCCATTTCAGAACTAAAATCTTTTCCCAACTAGGTGAAACGATACAGAATACTTAAGAAAATCCCAAAGGAGAGAGCAGAACTGCTGTGACCTTCAATGAAGGATACACTGAGACACAGCTAAAGTCCTCCCTGCTCTGCTTCTCCCACTTCTCCCACAAAAACTCACCAGTGCCTCTAGGCTACAGAAAACCAGATGGAACACTACCCTCAGCCTTCAGAGTGGCCAAGAACAACAGACAGACAGACAAATAGAATTTAAACCCAGTAGGGTGGGTGTCAAGAAAAATTTAAATACTTAAAGGAAAATCCATTTCTCTATATTCATAGCTCTTCTCACACTCAGTGTGTGGATTTTTCATACCAAGCAATTCTGTGATTCTCTGTAGACACCAAGTATCCTATAATTTAATTTAATTTAATTCTAATTACAGAGTTAGCACAGACCCCACAGGTTAAAGGCTCAGCCCTAGAAGACTGCTCTTCACCAATCACAAATGCTAGGTTACCCCACTTCTTTTAAAAAGGGCTTCTACATACCCTTCCTCAGGTTTGATAATTTGCTACAGAAATTTACAGAACTCAGAGAAACACTTAAATTTACCAATTTATTATAAAGCTATTGTAAGAGATACAAATGAGGAGCCAGAAGGTCTGTAAGGGTCCCAAGTTCAGGAGATTCTATCCTCATGGAGGTAGGTCATGCCATTCTTCTGGCACGTAGATTACCTCACCAACCCAGAAGCGCCCTGAATCCCATTGCTTAAGGTTTTTATGTAGGTTCCATTATGTAGGCATGATTGATTAAATTACTGGCCATTGGTGATTAACTCAGTTTCCAGCTCTTCTTTCCCTAGAGGTTGGCGGTGGGGCAGAAACTTCCACCCTCGATCCCATGGTTGGTTCTTCTGGCAACCCAAGCCCCATCCTGAAGCTATCTAGAAAGCTGTCTAGGGGTCACCAGCCACCAGTCATCTCATTAGCAAAACAAGGAAACTCATCACTGTACAGATTCTAAGGGTCTTAAAAGCTCTTGGGTCAGGAACTGGGAACTAAGACCAAATATCATAACAAATGATACTCCTGTCACTCAGGAAATTATAAGAGTTTTAGAAGCTCAGTGATAGAAACAGGGAACAAAGACCAAACACATATTTCTTACTATATCACAATATTATAATACTATAGCGAAGAAATAGATTTGGGTAGAGTTAGTCATATCAACCAGAAAGAAAATGCAAAATATTGGCATAGCAATTGTGAAAATATACTACATTAAAAAAAAATCTCATAAAACCAGTTCTGGAAGAAAACATGCTCCAAGAAACAGATGAAATTTCTTTTCAAGTTTATTAAGCAATATATGAATTTAATAATAATATGAGTTAAATGGCACAAGAAGTTAGTTATTGGTGAATTGAAGGTGCAAGAGACATTGTAACAGAAATAAGATATGAAAAATAATGCCAAGGGGCAGAATTGATGGTTAAATAACAAATTGCTGTTCCAGAAAAGCTTGAAATAATCACAGGGAATGCTTAAGAAAAATTAGGGAGAAGATGATGAATTTAGAAGTCAAAGACAGTTCAAAATAAAGAAAATCAATGTCCATGAAATAAGCTACTCATTAAAATAAAAAAAGTATTCAAAGAAAGAACAATACTTTTCTTTGTCTGAAATGAAGAAAGAACTGGATCTATAGTTTTGAAGGAAAGAAGAATGTCTTAGGAAATATAAATACACATCACCATAGTCATCATCATCATCAAGCAATGACACTGAAAGAAGATCTTATTTAATTTGTTGAACTTAAAGGATAGAGAAATAAATTTCTAGGCAATAAAGCCATCACCTCTAAGGGTATCAAAAAAAACAAACAAACAAAAGACATCAGGCTGAAGCCTGCTTTCTTAATACCAAAAATCAATGGCAAAAAACATGGGAAACTTCCATCAAACATTGAGGAAGAATAGGTGACTTAGAATAAGTAAATTGTCAAGTATAAAAGCACTAGGCAGACAACTCCAGCATAAAAAATAAAAACAAGGAACAGAATATCTATAAATTGTTCTTGAAACAATACTCAAGGAGAAAGAATCGCCAACCAAAACGTAAGTGGAGAAGCTTCAGTGAAGGGGATGGAAAAACACTCAGTGATAATACACAGTGGAAGATTGTCTGCAAAGTTCTCAGGGAAAGAAAGTGAAACTCAAAAGCAAACCATCCTTTGATAAAACATCAAAGCCAGACATTTGCAAGCAAGAAATGTCTCAGGGAATGTGATATCTGTGAGCCTTTCTAGAAAAACAACTTGATGATGAAATCAAGTCCACCAAGAGGTAAATATTAAAAAATTCAAGGATGGAAAGGCTGATGTAAAATGAGTGATGGTGATAACAATACACTTAAATATAGAAGAAAGGGTGATTGTGGGAAATATGGTAATGAAATAGATTATAAATGTTACGAACCTTGGCACACTGAAAACAGACATACAGCTGACAACATCTTGATGAAGGTGTTCAAAGAAAGATGCAACATAGCAGATTATGGTGGTCAAAATATGGACTCTGGGGACATATCACTTCAGTTTGAGTCACAGCTCTGCCGCTTACTAGTTGTGCATTAATGGGCAAGTTATTCTTTCTGTGTCTCAATTTCTTTTGCTTCTGAGATTGGAGAGTCTCCCAGAAAGATCATCTACATGGTCATGATTCCCAACATTTTGTCTATCTTCAACTCATTCTCTCACCTGACTTCTCAGTATTTATACTTGGATATCAAGAAGGACATAATATTCAGCATGTTCAATAGCAAGATTTAGAGTTTTCCCCCCAAAACTAATTCTTTTGCATATCTGTAAATGTGGGCCAAATTCCTTGTAATTGTGCTCATCTATTTTGTCTTTCTCTAATATCATACCTAGCCCAATCAGCAAATTCTGTCAGCTCTACCTTCAACTATATATAAAATCCAACTACCTCTCACCATCTTAACTACTAATGCCCAGGTCCAAGTCTTCATCATCTTTGTTATGAGTGTACACCTGATAAATGTTCCCCCCACTTTGGCACTTGCAGCCCCTAGAGTCTAATCTCAGTGCAGGATTATCATCACAAAAACATCAGTTAATCGCATTCTACAGGCATACCTCCTTTTATTGTGCTCCAATTTACTGTCCTTTGCAGATACTGCCTTTTTTGTAAGTTGGAGGTTTGTGGCAACCTTGTGTCAAGCAAGTCAGTTGGTGCTAATTTTCCAGTTGCATTTGCTCAGTTCATGTCTCTGTGCCATAATTTGGTGATTTTTGCAATGTTTCAAACTTTTTCATTATTATTTGTTACGGTACTCTGTGATCAATGATTATGACTTGCTGAAAGCACAAATGATGGCTAGTACTTTTTAGCAATAAAGAATTTTTTAATTGTATATCAACTATACTTCAATAAAAGAATTTTTAAATTAAGGTATGTACACTTTATTTTAGACATAATGCTATTGCACACTTAACAGAGTGGAGTCGGGTGTAAACATAACTGATATAAACTGAGAAGCCAAAAAATTTATTTGACTCATTTTATTGCAATATTTGCTTTACTGAGGTGGTTTGGAATTGAACCGACAGTATCTCTGAGATATGCGTGTTTTGGGCTAAATGGTTTCCCATCTCACTCAGTAAAATCCAGTCATTATCATGGCCACAATCCCTGAATTTATGATCTCCTAAGCTTTCTTTGGCATGCTCACTTCCCTCCAGATACACTGGCTTTCTTGCTGATTCTGGAACATGCCAAGCATGCTCATACCTGAGGCCTTTGCATTAACTATTCCATCAGCCTGGAAATCATCTTTCTCCAGATAACTACATGGCATTTCATGACCACATTTAATTCATATTTCTGTTTAAGTACCACTTAATCAGAAAAGCCTTTCTTGATCACTCAAAATATAAAAGCACCCACCTTTCACTCTATCTTTACCCTATCTTAATTTTTTCATAAAATATACCATAACCAACTATATATATGTTATAAAAATATATATTCTATAAATACTATATTTGAGATTTATACATACATGTGTGTATTTGTTACTTTATCATCTGACACACACATACCCTACACACTAGAATGCAAACTACATGGGAATACGGACTTTATTTTCTCATTGTTTTAATTTCCATGCTCGACACAGTGCCTAGCACACAGTAGGTGTCTTCAATAAATATTTGTTTAAAGAATAATCAGTGGATTAATAATTAAATAATAATCAATGAAGGGAAACCAAGGATATCCATTGAATCTTTTCAATATCTAATAAAGTACATCAATATATTAGTACACTATTATGAATTGAGGGAATGACAAATGATAAACATACAGTTTATCTTCATAGCTTTGCCCATGTGAAAATGAGGTTCAGAGATACTGAATAAGCTGCTAAAAGAAGTATTGTGGTGTGAGGGACAGTATGAGTTTTGGAGTCTACTGCTGCTTAGCCATGTGACCTTACTGCTTAGACTTACTCTCATTCCTTGTCCCTTTACTTCCTAATGTGGGATACTTAGACTAAACACCTTGAAGAACTGTCAAAATAATTAAAAGCAATAATAAATATGTAATAGGATATTGCATGAAATTTTTCTGTTGCCATAGAATTGGGACAGGAATCCACAAATGAAAACAAAAAGGCATTAAGGATTCCCCATTGAAAAGAGAGATGAAAACAACCGGGTCCCTTCCCTCCCAGCCCTGGCTGGTACCTGCTAAGAGCAGCAGAGCCAACACAGCCACCCAAACAATGCCATCCTTTACTTCCCAGAGTGGAAGGGGAATCCGAAAAGAGAAGGCCACTGGGCACGTGGACCTTGACGGGAGCTTTTGTCAGTAATGAAAGTAGAGGTTCTCCTGCCCAAGTGATAGAAAGGCTCCCACAGAATCATCAACACTGAGGATGTCCACAAAAGGTGGAAAACTGGCATCTCCTCCCTGGCTATATGCTTGCTGAGCCAGGTACTCTGTGGGCTCATGATGTTGCCTTGCTCAAGTGGAATAGAATATGGTGAAGAGGTTCAGCACCACCTGGAGTTGTAAATGTTGCATTCAAGACACTGGTGATACTGTTCTTAAGAGATTGAAAGCTTTTTGGTGCAGACCATGCTAGCATGGATTGTAGATCTAGAAAAGAAGGAAACGATACCCAGCCCAGTTCTCTACAACACTTGCAAGACTTCAGTGGTTCCCGTGGCTCCATACGAAGAACAGTTCAGAGGGAGAAGCAGATTCAACGTCAAACCAAGTGTCCATTATACAACAAAAATGGTGCTTACCAGGGGTGAAGGGCCAAAGGAAGATAGGGGCTACTCTTTGAAGGTGTTGTTACAGGTGGACAAGATGCAGTGGGCTGCATGATAGCTCAGAAAAACCACCAATACACTCCTTAATGAGACCGCGCAATGGCAGAGGCCACTAGCAGTGATGGAACCGGACCACATCAGAGAAAACCAGAGATGTCTCTACACTGATATGGGTCATTATGAGGGAAGATTCCTGCCTCCTCTTCCCTCTTCTCTCTCTCCCTTTTCTTTGTCCTTTCCCTCCTCCTCCATAGTATGGATATATTAAGGAGAGAAAGCTGAAGACATGATCTGAATAGAGGTTTGAGTGTGCACATGTGTTGAGGACTGGGAAACAAAGGTCGATGTGGAGGAAGGTGGTAAGAAAGCAGAACAGATACTCTTGATGCTGCAGTCATTGTCTGATGCGGGAAAATTGCCAAGCCAGGCCTGGGTATTCTAGGCTCCAGCTTTATGAACTGGTGTTCCTATATTGGTGAAGCTGTTTACAGCTACGGGAGGATCCTTGAAATGTGAAGGGGTAGTAACCTAAGGCACTCTTCTTTTAAAAGCTATTGTACTTGCTGTTAGACTGCATTCCTAGTGAAACCATTTAAAGCAATCCTTTTAAGAGAATGTAAGAAAGTTGTGGGAAATTCCGATTAAAAACTACAAGTTTTGAGTAAATGTGTTAGTAACTAAAATTGTTTTGATAATATTTTCACCAAAACTATACATGATAGAATACAGTTACTTAGTTTACTTTCTTGAAAAGACATCTTAAAATTCTGAAAAATGGAGCCTACCTTTCTGTAATTCTAGCATAAAGATATTTCCCTATGTATTTATGCAACAAATTAGATAATCTTATAATCCACTGAGGACGTTAAATTTCTTTGAAATGAAAAGATGTGCAAATGCCAAGTGGTAGATCTGGTACATGGCTTATGGCTATAGAGGCAAAAATGAGATAAAAGGCCTAGTAAAATATTTGGATAGAAATGCCATTAAGTGTTATAATATATGAAAAAAAAAGAAAAGGATGGTTTTCTGATTTGAATTATTTGAATTTATCATACAAAGTGACAAACAGAAAAAAAATTAGAGTAGAAAAGTGAACATAGAAAGCACAATAAAATAATTCTTAATTTAGATGGAGTCTCTGTTAGTATCCCTTTCCTCTAGTTTGATCTTTTCTTCATATCACTCACACTTTCACGGTAAACAGACAAGACAAAAGTGAAATGTACATATAATTTAGATAACTATTCTTATGAGCCAGTAAGAGAAGTAAATCCCTTCCACTGAATTCCCGAGTTAAGAGACAGGAAGTTTACCATCTGAGATAATGTTTTCACCTCTTAACCACGAGCAAGGGCTTTGATGAATAATCAGCTGGCCAGCAGTTGTGCAACACTTGAGAGGATGTCAGAAGTCTGCTGGGAAAGCTTGAGGAAGTTTGAAGAACACAAGCGTCAAGGGAAGGGCTTCAGCTCCCTCAGTGGAATCAGGGAATTTACAGGTTCAGATAAAGGTTTTGTCTTTCTGTATTTATGTCTCACAAATATACAGATTGTCCAAAGCAATGAGTGGGTCTACAATCATAAATTTTATTTAGGAAAATCAAAACTGGAGAAAAAATCTCTTATATAACAAAGTTGCAATAAAAAAAAAACACTTAGAGACTGAGATTGTTATTATGTTAGAGGTAATAGTCAAAAGCACATCACTGTCCATCTGCAGGAAACCCTGCTGACTTAAGGAAGTGATTAATTTAAATCTACAACTTTCTCCATTTCTCTTTAGATAAATTCTCAATTTAGCATTGTAGTGGGGAAGCTTAAGAGTTCTTACTACTCCCCTTGCTGGCAGCAAATAGGTACTGCAGCTTTAATATGGCAAAAGCCTATTTACCCTGAAAATAATGGCTAACTCTGTAAGATCAACTTTTAATTTTAAAAACATCTATTCTAGGTCTGATCTCCAAATAAGTTTGAAAAATGAACTAAACATAAATTGAAACCATGAAAGTGAATAACAAAATTTCTTGGAGATACTACTTTTCAGAAGTCAGACTAATAATTAATCTTAGATTAAAGCATTTAATTCAAAAGTATAGCTTCAAAAACTTGTTCTTCTGAAATCTGATTCAGAATAACTTTTTGATCTTTTGGACTGTTAGGCCGTACCTCTGCTTGTTGCTATTCTCTCTCCGTAGATCCATTATGGGCCTGCAGAAATAGGAGGTTGCCAGTCATTTAATCTGCTCCCCCCTCCTATCCATCCCCCTTGCTGTTCTTGCAATTGGGTGGCAGTGATGTGTGTCACTCACTGGTCCACAAACAAAAGAGCCAGTCTGTGCTACCCAGCTCTCTTTTTTACTGCTATGGTCACTGCAGACGTGTAGATAGTGTCCATTGGTCTAGGTCCTTGAGTGACCATGGAGCAGAGTCCCCATTTTGCCTACTCTTCCTATTGACCTACAGTGGACTTTGAGTGAGAAATACCTGTTAGACATTAAGCAACTTAGATTTTGACGTTCTTATGTCCTGCAAATAGCAACATAGCTGATGTTTTTAGAACACTTGCAACAAATTAGGTAAATCCTGAACACTTTGTATGTCTCACTTGATACTACAACAGTCAAATAAAGTATTTTAGATATTAGCCACATATTACAGATTACAAAATGGTGGCAAAGGTAGATTAAGTAACTGATCCCAGGTCACATGGCTAGGAAGTGATGCAACTAGGAATCAACTCCGTCTCCTAATTCCCTCAATTTTTATTTCTACTCTACACTGTCTCATAAACCAAACTTCACAAATATTTAATGTTAATTACATTATGTTGAATGTCATCATTCTACTTTAAAAGTTATGAAGGTGAGTTATTATACACTTATCCATTTAACCAAAAAAATTTGTTAGGAGCCTGCTTTGTTGAAGGCACATTCCTAAGCAATGTGAAATATATAAAGAAGTGTGAACTGTAGTCCTTTATCCTCATAGAGGTTACACCAAGCTAGGGAGACCAATCAGAGAAACACGGAAAGCTCAATAGCAATATAGGAGACTTTACAAACAATCCACAACTAGGTGTCACACAGAAGGTGATCAGGAAATGTTCACTGGGGAGAAGGAAAAGGGGAGACCTGGAAAGAAATGTGCAGAAAAGTTAGTGAAGGAAGTATTTGATAGGATTGCAGTGCAGATTCCCATCCAACAGGATAAGATAACCCGGCTTGGCTCCAAGGAAGAGGTGGGGCTTGAACATAAACTTGATGATTGGGAGGATTTGTATTGACAGAGAGGGTGAGGCAAGGTGTTTCAGGTGAGTAGAGTTGCGTAGATAAATGGGAGCCACACAACATCTCTAAAGAGTGAGTAGCCTAGTTTAGGTGGGACAGAGAACTTACATGTTATTGAACAATGTGAAATGAGGCAGGTTAGGAGAATTGTCACCAAATTATGAAGGTCCCTATAAAGGAAATCATATTTATCATGTAAGCAGACAGACATCCTTAGTGTTTGTAGAATATTGAGCTGTCAGTGAAATATTGATAGCCTAAAGGAGATGCAGAGAGAGAGATCAGCAGGTAGCGTGGAATCATGGATGTACATGCACAGGTCCCCATGTGCATTGTTTTAGCTCTGGCAGTCTTTCTGTGTGTGCAGATACTTACTTCACAGACTTTGGTCTCAGCCAAATATTTACCTATTCAAAAAAGCAATATGTTAACAGTGTTTATGCTATTTCATTCTGTTATTTGAATTCCATATTCTTTAATTTAAAATAAATGAGGTACCATAGACAGAGTATGTTGGACATAATTTTTATTAAAGAAATATGTGCACATGGATTATATCAATACAGAAAAAGAGCTTATGATTGCCACCCCCAGGTCTGCTCCTCAGAGGGAAGCTCTTTTAACTGTCTCTTTTAGTTTGGTGTGATAACTCTCCCTAACTCTGTATGATACACTTCTCCTATTTCTTGACTAGTAAAATATCACAACTCTCTTGACTTCTTAATACAAAATACAAGGATTTATCTCATGATCCTCTTTTTCACAGCTGGATAATTTTTATATCATTATGTGGTTATTATTACTTTTTAAACTTTGAATGATATTGTTAACTTTTCTTTCTTTTCTCTTTGTTTTATGGACAATGTGTCTTCACTCCCCCTTTTTGAGACTAAGTTATTTGGGCTTTGGCCCTTCTCTCCCCAGCTTTTCATCCTCCTAAAATCCCAACTTGTGGCTATACTTTTGCTTTGATCATGTCAAGATTATTACCATTTACAACCTGCCCAGTAACCCCAACCAAGTGTTCTACCTTTTAACAATACATTGATGATAAACTTTGAAAATCAATAAGCAATCTTTACACTGGTCTGACCACACCCGCTCATTGAGTGTCCAGCCAAGTTGTATGCTCAAATCCACTCCCTCTATTGGCCCAATGCCTTCACCTCTTGGCCACCTAAGAAAATGTTTTTTCAAGTTGCAGTCAGCTCAATTCTCCTTTTAAGTATTTCATCAATTATTAAATTCATGTCACATTTAGTTTGCTTTTTATCTAGACAATGATTTTCATGATCAGGGTCTTTTGTTTATTTTCTTCAAGGTTTTTAATTGCCTTTCTTTTTAACTTGTGTTGGTCATATTCATTATGTCCTGTTTTTTCCCTTGTTCTTATCTTATACACTTGATATGTCCTGATCTCTAAAAATATTAGAGGCCTTCTGAATATCTTTATTTTCTCCAGGGTCTGTGTTCTGATTGTTATTCTCCTTCCTGCTACTGATTTTCATATGGTTTCCTCATATGCCTGTTGATGTTTGGTTAGTCTTCCAGGGCTGACCCAGAAGAAAGGAGTAGCTGGGGTGAGTTTCCCCTGCTATTGCATTCCTCCACTGAAGTTTCTGCCTGCAAGGGAATTATGACTGGCAGCTCTGTGGTGCTGATGTAGGCCAAGGGATGACAGGGGCCCTGCTCAACTCTGCATATCAAAACAGTGTTACCCTGCCTTGCTGTACAGTGATCAGCTTTGGTTTTTTCCCCCACCTGAGCAAGACTTCTCTAACAGCCCTAAGGCAAAGAGATTTCACTGTAAGGGAAATGTGTAGAGAATCAGTTCTCTGCCTCCAGCCTTCCAAATTCCAGAATGAGAACTTTCAGCGGTTTAAGAAGTAACATCTCTGTTGGAATCTATGACTTCTCCCCTGCACTTAGGATCAGTTTCTTTAGAGAATAACTTTGTGATGCTTTGCCTGGAGGAAATGCCACCTGTGTGGGCTCTGTGCTGGGTGTGGGGTCACGTCAAGGAATGGGCATATGGACTGGTTCAGTGGTCCCATAAAAGATCTTCATTGACTTCCCTGTTTCAACTTCATTTCCCTTTCCTATACTTGGTCATTGGCTAATTCTGAACTCAAGAGTCTCTTGAAGGAAGATCTGCTAGATGGATATTCCTCACCTTGGTAACATATTCTAGGCTGACTTTCCCCTTTGTGTCATTTCAAAACTGATTTCCATCCTTTCTGGCTGTCAGATATGTTTTGGGGATGAATATTCATTAATAGTTCTCCCCAGCCATCATCTTGTTCTCCCAGATGCCTTGGGTATATTCTTTTTTTTACTTTATGCCTACTCCACCGCAGCCTGCTGCCATTCAGATTTGAAAAAATTTCGGAGGCAAACGGGGACGTCAATCATACTGTGTTTCTCGGAGATTTTACACAGTTTAGGATCCCTAATTAAAGAATCCCTAGGTTCCAGGAGGAATATAAATATGAAGGATAAGAAGTAGAGGTTGCTGCTTGAGGAGCCAAGTAGCCCAAAGGAAATAAGCACAGTGTCAACGGGGCACTGATAATACTTCTCAGCCTCATGAAGAGAAGCAGGCCAAGCTGATTTTTTTTTTATCAAGGAAATACACTTGTAGTATTTTTTAAATCTCTTTTCTTGTCCTTTCAACTGTATCTGGCTCAGCGTTTGCTGTATTTCAGACTTGCTTCTCTATTAGGCCTCGTGACTCAGTGTCTTCAAGGTTTTCTCACATCTCTCTGTGTGATGTCTCCACAAAAGAATTTAACCAGAGGTTTTGTTTTATCCGCGTCTTCACTGTTATTGTTTAAAGGATAAGATTTCACTGATGCCTATTTCTAACCTCTTAAAATCCCTTTAGATTTTTTAATCTGCAGTTCCCAGTGTTTGTCAGTTTCGTACCATCTGCAAATTAGTTAATGTGCAGTTTAGCCTTTCTTTGAAATCAGTAATTAAGATGTAAAGTAAGACTGAGCCCAAGACTAATTCCCCTGGCTTCCCACTGGGGCTCCTCCTGCGCTCTGTAACTCTTTTATCACCACCTCTGGTTTATCATCTTCCAGCCAAGTCTCAAGCCATTTTTCTAGGTATGTAATTAAGTTGATTTACGAAGGTCACTAGATTAATTTTATTTTGTTAAATGTTGTCTGATACATATATTTACTTTGTTGGGCTTTATATTTACTTATGTTGAAATATTATAGCAAAAGAAGAAAAGAATATTTTCGGCCAGTCTAAGCCTTATATTTTCTGATAGACAATCACTAAGTCTGGAGATACGCAGTCTCTTAATATTAGTTCTGTCATTTAATTGAAGCCAAGTTTCAGCATCTAGAATATAATTACAATGCAATGATCTTTTTTCTTCTATCTTATTTATTGTTTTTTAAAATATTTTTCCAGTTTTCTAGTATCATTTCCATTTAGGATAAAGGAAACAGAAATGGTATCTCTGTTTTGGTAAATTTGTAAGCTTATTCTCTGATCAACCATAGGAGAATCTTTTGTTTCCAGGTCTTAGGCATTTTCTATTAGCTGCCAATTATCTATGTGTCAGACTGACATTCAAATAATTAAATATTCAGGTGCACTGATCTTGCCACCAAGGGTTTTATGAGCATTTGAGAAATTTGTTTAAGTTTAATTGGGAAATTAAGCCATGGGGCAACGTTACTGCAAAGCTATACTGCTGTGTTCTGAGTAACTAGACTAATCTAGGTCAGAAAAGCACAATAGGACATATAAATGCCCAAAGAACTCAAAATTGTGCTTTAAATGACTGTCAAATTCTGAGATACTTTAATCTTCCCATGCTGGGACTCTTTCTTCTTTGGGTGTCCAGACTGGGCTCTGGTTTATAACCTAAGTCTTCTTACTGGTTTCCATCCCTTGCCTCCTTCCTCTGGTTCTCTTTTCTCCCTTTAAGAACTTACTCAAGTATTTTATCACTTGTGTGTTTGTAAAGGAGATAACACTTCCAGCATTCTGAGTTAGACGTGGTTTCTGTTTCTGGGAAATGCATCCAGAGAAGCAGTAAACGTTTTTATTTCACCATAAATACTTGAGAGTTTATGATGTATACATAACTGTAGAATGATTGATTATTTTTTCCCAGCTGGTCCTTAGATACCTTCTGGCAGACAAGACCAAATGAATGAGCTTTTCTCACTTCATGTTTTCCTTAAGACCTGCTTAATATAATTGAAAATTAGCGAAAGGCCAAAAAAAAAAAAAAAAAAGAAAGAAGAGAAGAAAAAGAGGGAGGGAGGGAAGGAAGGGAGATAGTGCATGAAAATATACGAACTTGCTCCTAATCTTGAACTCAAAAGTTTCCCAGCTGTTTTCTACTACTTTATAGGTGCTAGGCTTTTTTTTTTTTTAAAGAAAACCTCAATTCTCCTTG
This sequence comes from Smutsia gigantea, assembly GCA_032199065.1. Classification (NCBI taxonomy): domain Eukaryota; kingdom Metazoa; phylum Chordata; class Mammalia; order Pholidota; family Manidae; genus Smutsia; species Smutsia gigantea. The sequence goes on along the minus strand of JAVSCE010021728.1, from coordinate 69,978 downwards.
GGTGAAAATTTTCATAGCTACACAGTCACCTTTCCTTCTTTTTGCCTTCTTAGTAAGTAGGATGATTAATTGAAGACACATAAATTGCTTTAAGATACAATTTTACATGTTAAAGACTTATGAAATCTTGACCCTTGAGAGAATGGTACAGAAGTATTAGGTTCATTTTTTTTTTAATAGAAGCTTTTTAATTAGGAGTTTGAGTAAAATTGAAGAGAATTTTGTCAAGGTTGTTTCAAGCTCTGCTGTTCTTTGTGAATTAGGGAGCTATCTGTCTCCATCAGATTAATGGGCTTCTCTATTTTATTATTATTGTATTCTTGTTTTTGACTATATACTCTTCTCTTCTCCCTGCTGTTTTGCATTGATGGTGACTTACAGTAAAGCTCTACTAGAACTAAGATATACTATGCCAAAATCATTAGCATGCTTTTTTGTTTTTCATGCATATCATGTAAATACAACATATACATGTATATATGAAATATATAATATTGAATATTATTTGAATTATTATGGGCTCATTTTTATTCTGTTTATATTCTCTTGCTCTTTGGTTAAAAAAAATCATCTTACAATTGCTTATTTTTCAGATAATATGATACACCAGATTAGCAACATGGAGGTAATAGTGTTCTTAATTGCTAAGTAGCATTCATTTACCTGATAAATAATCACTATTTTCGATCCCTAGCTGTTTCAAAAGGGTTCAGGAACAGAGCTATGACTGTAAAGACTTTCATCCCATGACATTGAACTAAATTATGATGCTACATGCACCTCCATTGTATATTCCATTGAAATGACATACTTTTGAAACTATAAGACAACTTAGAAATCAACCACTTTGCCCTTTCTAAAAGATAACTGAAGTTCAGAGAAGTAAATCCTTTAGCTAAGCCAAGGTGAGGTAGAAGGTTAGTAACAGCTACAAACTAGAAGGAACTAGAACTAGAGCTGGTCAGAGTGCTCACCCACTTTCTATCCATAAAGGTTACTACCTCATATGAGTACAATAGAAGCACGAAGGAAATACAGCCTTATCTTCTAACAGGAAATAGCTTGGCTAGCCCCAGCTGAAAACCTCAGGAAATGGACACAAATGAAGAAATAAATTTGTATGCTAGTTGTGAATTATAAAAGTAATCTGTACGCTGATAATTATTGAAAGCCTTTGGCTATAGGTCAGAGAGAAATTATCAGAATACAAGTTACAGAATCAAATGTCCTAGGTTATTCTGCTTGACATTAATATCAGCTATAAAGAATCCACTCTTTAAATATGCAGACAACATAAAACACAACATTTCTAAATGTGTTCGTTCTTTGCATTATGTAAAATAACTTTTTTCTAAAAATTCTAAAAATCTGGGAATTATGTTTTAATTAATATATTCTGTTAAGTGGGATGTGTAATTAATTATGGAAGAGGTCAAGAATCGTGGATACCATTAGATGGCAGTATGACACAAAACTGTTGTTGACATTAAAAGCTCAAAGTACAGTTTACATCCACATCCACATGGTATTCAGAGTGAGTTTCTAAAATTTAAAAAAGAGAAATGCAAATTAAAGATTCTGATACAAGGGAATAAGACAGAACTCTGAGAGAAAGAGAAAAGAAAGACTTGAAAAGAGCAATACAAACATTAAAGGAAATGGCAGAGAAAAGATGTATTTTAGGAAGACAAACAAAATTCTATCTACCATGTTTGCACCACAACAATGTGAAGCAAATATTGCAGTGTTTGGTGAGTTATTTGGAGAAATTATTTTATTGAAAGAAAAAGAGCAGAAAGTCATTTAATCCATCTGTGACATTAACTTCAAAATAAAAAGTAATCCATATGACATCTATCATTAGATGTGGAAATCAAGAATTTTGAGTTTCTAAGAGTTGAGTATATAGGTAAATATAAATTAAGTATAATTTTGTATGATAATGATTTAGCACATAAAATACTTACATTTTAAAGAAAAAATTTAAGTCTAATAAATCAATTTTTAAATAATCCAGTTCCCTTTTGAAGACAAGTATTAACCTATACAAAATTTGGATATAATATATGGATTCTAACTTACTCTAAAAGTTGCTCTCTCTTGTAGATGGCCTGTATTATAAGTGCAAACAGGAAGAAAAAGTTGAGAGATTAACTCCAAACATTTTTAAGTCCCCAAATTACTTTGTATTAGGTGCAATAGACACCAGGCCTCTGGTAGTATTCTTACTGTATAGAAATACTATTTCTAGGTAGGAATGTAGAACATAGTGAGGCTGGAACTTCTTTTATTATATGAATTGGGCAATGGTGAATGTCAGTTTTGAAGGGCACAATGTGACTACTCACTGTAACACTTTTCACTCCTCTACTCCTTCCTTTGTATGGCCAGCTCGTGACGTAATGAGGGAAAAGTAGACTATTGGGACTAGTTCAGTTCTGTGACATGTTTTAACAACGAAAGATCCTCATTAATGCCAGGGATTTTTTGGAGCCCCAGTGGTATCTCCTTATAGGCATCGTTTGCCCAGTCCCCAGATCTGCAATAATATAGACTTCACTGCCCTGTTCTTCCTTCTCCAGTTCATGCTCCACAGTAGCGGGCTAGTCTGATTAGTTTAGTATTTTAGTCCACATCCATAGAGTTTGTTAAATTGAGAGTGCTGTCATTCATGTATATGAAATTTTGGAAGCTAAAAAATTTCCTCACTCTTTGAGAAAAAAACACAGTAAGGAGATGCCCTATATTCAGGGTGCCTGATTCTTTCATGCTCCAGGGCATATTGTTATCACCAGCTGTGGTCAGGGAATGAAACCCCCCATCCCTGTGATGTAATACAGTACAATTAGGCACATAATGTGGATTTGATGCTCTTCTCTGAAACATCTGGCATGTACCACTTCCTAAAACTGAACCTTGGAGAGCCAGACCTCCTGTAGTATTTTAATATCAATGTTCTTTTTCACATATTAGTTATCTAATGCTTGTGCCAGATTTTTGAGAATATCATATCCTAAATATCACCTCTTGAATGAGTGAAAATTCAAAATGCCTGCCAGGGGGTTATGTGTTTGGGGGAGAAACTAATATCTGCCCTAATCTAAATACCAAATGAATTTCAGATTGTCATTCTATCCCAGCATTAGCATTGGCCCTTGGGAAAATCATTGTTTATGTATTCTTTCCAGATACTCAGAATGAAGAATCAATCTATTTAAACCTTGTTGCTAACATTACATTTGTATTTCTGACCTACTTGGAAAATGTGTATAGAGTTACTGGACTTCCGTCCATAGAGAAAAAGTTAGCAATGAAAAGTTTTAAACAAATTATCTCCAAGTTCTCAGGAAAAAAGAATCAAATCACTTGGGGAAAAGATAAAACATTATCCTGAAATCCTTGTGAACAAAAAAACTCTCTCATTGAGAGCCATGATCTCCTGGAGGCAGAGCAAATGGGGGTGACAATAACTGCTTTAACAAAGCATACTGGTCTCATATGTCACGCCAGCTTCATAGGATTCCATATTCCCATAAAGTCTACATCAGAACAAACAAAAGGTTAAAAAAACCCTACAGATTGCACAAATGTAAAACTAGGAATAAAATAAGAGAAGCAAAATTTATATGATTCATATATTCAGAGGTTTTAATAATATAGCCAAGTGTTGACAAAAACATTTACAAATGCACATATAAGATGGCTTGTATTACTTTATAAAGACAGTTATCATTTAGTTACGGTTCATCAATTTTGTTGAAATTTTAAAGAGTAAATTATGGAATTGTTTGAATAGACTACAATGTAAGTGAACTTTGTAATTCTAGAAAATGAAAGCAAAAACATTTTTAAGTTGCATAGACAATTGTCTACCCCCCATAATTGCTTTAAAATTTATTAATGAAGTGTAATGAAGATATTACCTCAATATTTACTTTAACATTAGAATGTTGGGTTAATTCTGTACAGTAAACTCAGTGCCTAAGTGCTATGTTGGCAGAGGTATTGCAAAGACCTTAGGAAATTGTTCTGAACTCTTAGAGCCCTGCTATTCTCATATGAGTTGGTTACAGTGAGATGGTTTACAAGGTAGTTTCTTGCTCTAAAATATCAGGTTCATGGATTTTAGTGTAATACCCTATAATTGTGTGACGAATGCCTTGCTTTTTAAAAATATTAAGTCTGTTATTTGTACATTTTGGTACTTTCACATCATAGTGGTTCTTAATAAATATCAAAAAGCAACAGTCACAACACCATAATATAAAACATGTGAGAAACAGATGGTAGCACTGGATATGTCTGAGAAGGACAGATGGAGTGGGACTTACATTCTAACCCTGGAAGCTTTGAAGGGGTTGAATGACAAGACTTATTTTTTTCCTGTATTTTAAGAAGTAATTTGTGTAAGGACCAAGAGTACTATTTTAACTATGTGAAACAATATATAGAAAGGAAAAAAAACTGAAGTCCAGCGATAAAGCAGACTGACCTAATATGAACCATTGTCCCTTAACTGAAACTCATGAAATGCTGTATAAATATCATAGCGTTGTTTTAGTGAAAATACAAAGATGAGTTAGAAAGACAGACAAGAACATTTGTAGTTGCAGAGTCAGGGAGAGTAACCATAGGCAGAGTGTAAGCATATGGGTTGGGGCTCTGTTACTTGGTATATTGATAATCTAGTATAGATTCAAGAGGGAAAAAGATTGAGCCTCATAGGCATGGAGGATAAAGCCTGGAAGGGCTGATCGTTTCTTAAAGACCATCTTGGGAAGTGTCAAGAATGCTTGTCTATAAATAAATCTCCCAGGATAAATAAAAACCTCAAGTGTGGAGTCTAATTTTCTTCATCCATCTTGTATATGATTCCCAAGTAGAGAGATTAATGGAATACCTGGTCCTAAACTAACAAAATCTCTGGGGCGTTCTTTGAAAGCAAACACAGGAACTCTTCCATAGTGTGGGGTGCAGAACAGGAAAACAAACTACAAAAAACAACAACAACATTAATAAAATACCAACCGAATTTGAGCTCACAGTAAAAATTATAGACTACACAAGGAAATGATCACCAAAGCACAAGTCAGTAGAAAAAAAGAACCACCTCAATGAAGAACAATCAAAAGGTTAGTACAAAATATGTATATGTCAACAGTATTGAAAAGAGTAGAGTGGGAATACAAATGATTTATATTCTAGATTATTATTTCTAATTTGTACTTTTCTCTAGTTTATACAGTGTTCCACCAGTAACTGGTATTTATTTTTTAACAAGAAAAATGTGAAGATTTCTATTTTGTAACATTCAACATACTGATTCTTGGGGAAATTTTTCAGTTTGCTCTCAGGTCAGTGATAACACAAGTGTAAGAATTTTCTGTTGAATTCTATGTTTACTCAAAGCACTGCACGCAATCCTGATACTTTGGTTTGTAATAGGATTTTATTTGTTTTCTTGAATAAGCCCTTGAAATGCTTCAGTAATCATGGAAATAATTACTTCTCTAACTCATTATTAAATCCCAAAGATCTCTATACCTGTGCTTTAACAGCCATATAAATGGTATGGCAGTCTCAGTTCTGACCTGTTATTGTATAAGCACATTGTCTTAACTTAATGATTAAAATATATGGTGATTCACTAATATCAGAATTTTCAGACATAAGGTAAATAAGTTACACTAGAAAGCAAAGAGAATTGAGCTAGAAGTAATCATATATTTTCCCCGTATGTCTGTAGAAATACAAATAACCTTTCTTTTTCTTCAAAAAAATCAGCGTGGAGCCCAGATGGGGGCATTCTCAGCTCTCAGCGCAAGGAGGGGGCAGGGCTAACAAGGGGCTGCCTTCAAAGATGGTTGAAACCCAGGGGGATTTTCATCACAGATTTTTGGCATTGGAAGGTCTTTGAAGATTTTTGGATTTTCGCTTAACAGGTGGTCTCTGCGCCTGCTGCCATCTCTGTTGATCCAAAGCCACACAGCTCAGCACGACCCCTGCCTGCTTGGTTTTCAGGATTTGAGGCCCCAGAAATGTCTTCTTTTTTTCATCCAAAGATTAGTTTTCTTATGAGAGGGTTACTGCTTCCCTCCCTCACTTTCCCACCACTACCAACTGGGGCCGGAGCCTTTGCACGTGAATACCTGTCCCTCCAGTCTATCAGGAAAAGCCCCAAAGAAAAAGTAGTAGAATGGACAGCGCCCGCTAGATGGCAGAATTGATTAAGCAGATAGTGTGTTAAGGTCTGTGAATTCAAGGAACAAAAACAGGATGGGAAGGGAGTGCTTTAAGCATGGGGCCTCCACAGTTCCCATGATTGCTTCCGACCTGCCGCCAGTACTGAGCTAATCCCGGCCATGCTGGAAGTGGCATTTTAGGGAGTGACATAATAGTGTCTGCCAAATGGTGGCGATAAACACTTTGTGATCCTGTCACTAAAGGTAAGCGATGTCCCTGAAGACTCTAATTTGAGAAGGGGTGACCTCCAACAGAATATGTCCACCCACCCAGCAAGCCAAACACTTGTTGTTCAAGTTCCCAAGCACAATATTAACAATGTCCCTTATTTTAAGATAATATATTGCCTACACTTTGTAAATTCTGTGTTAACAGCAAATTGTCCCAGTCCAAGCAAAAGAAATTGGATAGATTCTTTAGTTATCAGCTCGAGTTTATTTTGGTAAGTTGGTCATTGTGCTGTCAGCATCTGTTGGCCTTACAGAGTACCTCAAGACTGAAATAAACACTATGAAAAAAGATAGAAGAACTCAGCCTTCAAAATGCATGCTAAATTTTGTTCAGCTCTAATTTGGGCTCATGACCCATTCACCTACTTATATTGGCTTGCTATGTGCAGCCAACTCTATTTATCACCATTTTTATGCTGTTTAGAAGACACACAGAATACTTTCGGGCCTGAAGTTTAGACCAGCTCCTATCTGTTACTCTACTTTTGCTAGTAGCTTTGTGTCAACAGCACTGGGATTCCCAGTGACATTGAAACCCTCATGAAATGTTACTGAATGCTAACTCAGGAATGGGCCCGCATCACCTCATTTAATCTTTTCAGCAAACCTAGGATCCAGGCACTGTTACAACTCCATTTTTTAGATGGAGGAACTGCAGCATAGAGCAGTTAATAACGTTGCAAATATCCACAGCTAGTAATGATAAAGCAAAATTGGAAAATAGAGTGATTCAGGACAATTTCCATCTTCCCATAGAAGTTTCTTTATGGAAAAATAGATTTCATTCCTTAGCTGAATTTGAATGCAGTGAACACTCCACTTCTATATAGTGGTTGTATATGGGGTCAATTTTATACTTTCCCTAATTTGTAAAAAAAATAGTCATGAACCTTATGCATGTTCTGAATAATGTCTAATATACACTGTGGGCTCTTAACTACTTTAATTAATTGTGATCTAGAAAATAGAGCTTGTATTTTCTGGACAAACGTAATGAGGGGTTAGACTGTGTACATACAAAGCTTAAGGAAGAAAATGAAACTTTGGGTTGAGTAGTTATATGAATCCAGCCTAATAGTAGTCAATTTCTTTTACTTAGGCAGTTACAGAAATTTTTGGCATTATAATTTCTGTAAGTGTTGATGAGATGTGTTATTGAGTGATAACCTTATTTTAGATCTTAGATTTCTCTCATAACAACAACCCAATGCAGAAATCAAGAACAGTCATTCTTGCTCTCTCTCTGTTCCTTTTATTTTGGAAAAATTTTAGATTTAGAGAAAAGTTGCAAAGATGGTACAAGCGTTCTCATCAAGTCTGATCCAGTTTCCTTTCATGTTAGCATCTTTCTTAACATGATACATTTGTCAAAACTAAGGCATCAACTTTGGTAAAACACTATTAACTAAGTTACAAACTTCATTCAGATTTCACTGGATTTTTTTACCATCCCCTTTCTTTGCTCCAGGATCCAGTCCTGGACACCTTGATTCATTCTATGCCCTTCTCTTTTTATCTAATTAGTGCTGAACTGTGAGGTGGTATCATCCCCTCCATCTTCTGCTGCCTGTTTACTTTCAGGAGAACCACTTTAAAAACCAGACATTGAATGCAAATCTCATAATGTTGGGTCCAATGAGAAAGTTACTTAAGTAGACCTAGGCCTGGGACACTTCAATTGTATTAGTGCCTTAAATGCATTCCCAACTGCTCTGTTCCCCAACTTACTAAGGTACCTAAAAAGAGACTTTTCAACCCTTATGTAAAAAAAAAATCTCCAGAAACTACTTTGTCATTAAGGAGATGCAAATAGATTTGTAAGGCATCTTTTGACACAGTTCTTATATGTTATTGCTGGCTTATCCAGTAAGTGAATCACTGCTTCTTTAGTATTCTTCCAAAGTCTCACCATCAAGAGTTTGTGATATATAAAATCTAGGTATCCTTGCTTTGATTATTTTATTTTGTTTCCTTGCTAGTTTTCTGATATCATGAGTCATTCAGTATCAAAACAATAAAAGGTGCTAGAATCCTCTACTGGTCATTCAAAATAATTGTTAGCTGGAAGAAGAGTAATACAGAATTAATGTAAATTTCTAAAAGCAGTTTCAGGACAAAATCACTTTTAATTTCCTTTACAACAGGCGAGATCTTCACGTGCTGACAAATGAAAATTACATGCTCCAGACAGCCACTTGGGTGAAATGAAAAGGTTACATTTATTATTATTATTTTTTGGTATAACTAATAAGGCTGCCTATATGTGATTGAAAAATAACTTTCTGGTTTCTCAGCTGCCATCTCTGTGCCTGGGTTATGCCCATGACAGTCACACAGATAGGAAGCTCATGTTAAAACTAGAATCAAAGGCAGCAGGAGTGAATCAGCCTACATCAATGAACCATTGAAGCCTCTCTCTGGCATGGATGAACACTAAAATCACTGGTTAGATCTCTGGTGATTTCCCACTTGAGAGATGTGAAGAAAATGTCACATTTGGACTAACAGCAAAGCCTTAGCAATTTGTTAAAATAGTTTCTAACATACGGGCTTAAGAATTATTTTAAAAATTGTATTGATAGAGCTATTGGAACTACTCTCACCAAGTATTTGAGTTGGCAGTGACCCCTGAAGGAGCGAGTCACTGTGTATGTAAGCATTGGGATTCATCTGGCAGATCTCCTCTGGCATTCCCAACCACTTTGGTCACAATTAACAAGGGTTCGTTCATGACTCAAAATAGAGATGAGAGCTCTGCAACACAAAATCATGGTTCTTTTTTCAAACTGACTAGGTAATTGCATTGATTAGTCTCTTGTGCTTGTGAATACCTGCGCTGCAATCGAGCCTTTTACTGCATCATGTTCAAATAGAGAGTGATCGGTGTTGGGCTAATTTCTGGTGCATATTAAGAGACTGGTAGCAGATCTTGATGCTGATTACTCCATTTTGTAATTAGGATTTACATTATAGAAATAAAATCTGCATTTTTTGTCCTTTGTAAAGGAGTTGTACCTTATTTTAAGCTAAGTAAAAAATATATATTGAGTATCTGTTCTGTATTCGTTAAGCTACCTGCACTGTTGTTTGCAGTCTAATTAACATGCATGTGTTGGACACATTCTATGTGCTATTATGAAGTGTGGGGGGTTGAGAGTAGTGAAACACAGAGTCTGTAAATTTTTTAACATACACTTGTGGAGAGAAGGAGGTAAAGAAAGGGAGGAAAAATGAATGAAAATAGGGCAAGATAAAAATCATTATGTAATAACAGTTGTTGTTTTACTAAATTATAATCTGGTTTATGTGGTTTGTGTTTCCATATTCAATACCTATGTTTCTGGATCACAGAAGGCACATGTTTGAGGGAGTAACATATTTTATTAAGACTTGGATTAGATGATAACTTCTCTACCAGCAGTATAATTCCAATGTGGTGTCTTAATAACATCTCAGTATTTTTCTCCTTTTGCATCTGACAATTACTCAATAAACAGACATGTTCTGAGATGAGTCCAAAATCAGAAGGGTTTTGTAGGCCTAAGTGGTTTCTGTACTTAGCAGAGAAATAATTTTGATTAGAAAATAGTCAGTGGGTCTAGGATGCTAGTTTAAGCTCTGTTCTAGTTAATTTCAGTTTAGAATCTGAAAGGTACAAAAAATTCAATGGGCTTTTGTTTATTTTTTCTTCCCAGCACAGGGCCTACTGGGTAAGAAAAAGCTCAGTAAGAATATGCAGCTGCCAATTACGTAAGGATCCTAACACAGGATTCCACAAAGATCTAGTTTAGGACCCTGGATGCAGAATGGAAAAGATACCTCCAGAAATATGCTTACTCAACAGAAAAAATCATATAGATAATTTCAACTGATAAGGAGAAAGCATGTAGGACAAGTTATAAGGGTTTGTGGAAAGCATGAAATTGGTTCAGGACTTTGAAGAACAGTTTAGTTTTAGAAAGTTTGGGAAAAGAATCAAAGTAATTCCAAGAGGATAAGATGATGAGAATAAAATTCCAGAGCTGCACCACTGCCAGATGTACCTTGGAAATAAGAGTAGACCTATTTTATATGACATATGGGGAAATGAATTGGCAAATGTGAGGGCAGACCCCTAGTGCCATGCTAAAGAGTTTAGTCTTGGTCTTGAAAGCATTAGGAAGACACAGGTTTTTGAACACAAGTGATTAAAGTAGTACTTTAGAAACTTAATTTAGAAATAAACATGATAAGGTTGATACAGAGATTAATTAGAGACAGGGTAACAAATTGGAAGGTTTTTTCAACAGTTGAGTTGTGTAGCCCAAGGGCCTGAACCAGAGTGGGGGAATTGGAAATAGAAGGAAAGAGGAGGATGTGAGAGGCAATTCCAAGTCCAAATTGGCGGTATAAGACTTGGCACCTTAATTGGATTTGAGGAATGAGGTAGGGAAGAGAGTTGGAAATAGTGAAAGCTCGGAGGCTCCTAGACTGACAATGGTGATAAAATGAATTCAAACTGAGAACAAGAGTATCTGCATTACAGGGCTGCATGGGAAGAGGAAGTCTAAATAGCAACTAGTAGGGTGAGGGGATGATGAATTTAGTACAAGAAATCTTGGGTTTATGGTTTCCCAAGCTGAGATAGCCAAAAGGGCTGTTCTCAGTTACCTCATGGGGTTAAAGACAGAAGTCCACTATGAGAAATAAAAAGGACCCAGACCAGCATATAATCACCTATGAACCCTACCAGAAACAAGGCCCAAATGTCCAGTCCCTTTGGTACTGGTAATAAGGCAGCTAGGCACCACCCCAACAGAAACAAAGCGGGGTGCCCACTGAGTGTGTGCAACATACCAAGGGCTTTCACTCACATGTTTCATTCGGCACAGTCATTTCACCAGGTGGTGGAATCCTTGCTTTAGAGATGGGAACATGGCCATCAGAGATGTTAAGTGAATTAATCGAGACTTCTAAGTGAATAAGCAGGAAAGCTGGTTTTCTGAACCCAAGGGCAGGCAGTGTCTGTCAACTAGACTAGCTGGGCAGCGTGATCCCTCTAAACCTCACTTCCTACCCCTGTGTGGGGAAAACATTTAACTTATATGGTTGTTGTAAGATTAAAATATGCGGAAGGGCTGTGTAAATTGTATACTGGATAACATATTACTTATATGTTATAACATAATAACATATTAGTTTTTATTAGTGTGTGATAATCAATATACTGCTTTAAACATGCAATAGTGCAATTTTGCTTGGGAGATTTAGCTAAGAAATGATGGAAGCAAGGCTGCCATCCTCTAATCATTTGACTTAAAATTTCCAAAATTAACTTTTATTGGACAGATACCTCTCAAATGCTTCTTCCACTTGATTTCTTCATGCAAAACAGAACAATAGAATTGTTATCTATTCTGGTGAGACAAAAAGTGTTAAGAATCATTTAAAATTTATTATGAAATTCCTTGATCTCCAATCTTGAGACTCCTTGAATATATTATGCTAATGCAGCTCTTTCACAAAGACCACACTCCCATACTGAACTGATGGCAATGCTTATTTTAAAGCCTTTAGTCTGCTTAAACAACATGCCTAGACTTTCAAAATTATGGTTACCATTTTGTTCCATAATATTGTGTTTGTCTTCTGTGAAAACCTGTCACATTCAATAGCCATATGTATGGTAATGAAAGAATAATCATGGCAACTAATAGAATCCAAGAGCCACGTCAGTGTATGACCTAAAAGCAAATCAAAACAAAGCTGCAGAAAGACAATATGAATCCAGATCTGAAGCTTCACATTCTTAACTAGTTTTATGTTAATGAAACAATTATTAGAACACACAAAACCCTTCCTTTTTAATTTGATAAATTGAGTGGTGATGTGAGTTAATTGAACCATTGGTGAGATAATAAGATGCAATTGGTATGATTTATCAGAGGATGACATGGTTACAGGCATTGCTTCCACTGCAAATAATGGCTGTTATTACCACTTCCTGAGATGAGCAGGTAAGTCATAAACCTAGGTTATTGCCACGTAGGTCAGAAAGATGAGGCGTCCATTTTGCCTTTCATTGAAACAGATATTTTAAGGCTGTCTCTCTAGATGCACACTTACTAATTTGTCCTTATTTTTCCATTTTCATAAGTATTTATCAATACTGAGTTTGTCTAGGCTACTTCACCATCTCAACCCTACTAAGTATTGAGGTGAAAAACCCGAGTCACCAAGAGGTTTGAGTTCTAATGTTGGTATTTAATGGGTCTTCTTAGGACTTCCTTTCTAAGTCACATTATCTTGCAGAGATACAGTCACCAGCTCTTATTCTAGCAGAATAATCCCCTAGGGTTCTGCAGCTTGCAAAGCAAGGCCGATGCTTTTTCATATGTGATTCAGAAAGAGGGTTACATGCTACCTACCTTTTAGTAGGGGAAAAAGAGATAAATGATCACAAAGCCTACTGGATTACAAAAAAAGTGACATTTTCACATTGCTTTAGTTCATTATATCTTAAATGACTTAGAAATAAATAAAAATAAAACAATGTCATTGCATACCTGAGATGTAGTTTTATTTGGTCCTGAGATTTACTTCTGCCACACAGAGATACTGGTGAAAAACACTTAGCAAATGTTTATACTATGAAAAATAAATCCAGGATCAGGGAATAGCTTATGTCTATGCTAAGGAGGAGATATCTTAAAATACCAATGAACTCTCCATTCTTCAGTAATCTTATATTCATTTGTTGGAGTTCATTTTTTAAAATGTCACTAATAGACATTTTGGCACTTTTTTGTACACACACACACACACACACATATATGTTGATTTAATTCTTAAACCACTTCTTCTATTGGCATGATCAATCCAACTTTTAAAGATTAAGTAAAATGTGAGTGATCACGCGATTGATCTTATTAAATGAGAAACTTTTGAGGGGACGGGGAAAAAGAAGCTCTTATTAATTCAGGAAAACAATTACAAACCACGGCTGCCCTGGTTTCAGAAAATACAGTCACCCTTCATAAGAGACTCATCAAATTTAAGAAATTTTATCAAGGTAACACAGCTGGAGAATTACAGAGCTAGAATTTAGTTCCAAGTCTTTAAGACTTATTCTTTTCTACTACTCCTTCCCAGTAGATTTGGTGATTTTATTTCTACCAATTATGACATGACTATGGGAAACAAGTCAGGGATCCTTTCCTGCAAAATATCAGTGCTAAAGTAGACACCATGTGCTCTTTATCTTTGTATATCTAACTTGAAACACATCGAGTCTCAATAAACAGTTGTGGATCTGAACCAGTCATATTGCTTGTATCATCATCATTTTAGATGCAGTCCTCTAGATGGCAGGACGTTTTCTGTCTTCAAGTGTCAATGTCTACAATAAAGATATATATACAAGGAGATACACCCCTCAGAGGAGCCATTCTTTTATTGTTGTTAAGCTTAGTTTGCAATGATCTGGACTGAAATTTTACAAAACATTATGATGACGGAGGGGTGCTAAGCTCAGAAGGGAGAAGAATCACATTGGCCAGGAAGGTAACAAACAAGTAGTTTTGGTGACTTTCACCATTTTTTCAGATGGGCAGTCCATGTGCCAGTTTTTACCTTGTCCATTTTCACACTTTTACTGGTTGCACAGACAATGCTAATTGGAAATATTTTCCTTTTACAGGACCTTCAGGTCTAGGTGAAAATTTTAATTTAGTTAACCACGTTTAATTATGAAAGAGATCATCTGCAAATTAGGAGCTACTTAAAAAAGTGGCCTAATGGGAGGATATGGAAAATATTAAGGAAAACAAATCAAACATTGTAATCATGATACATTGAATAAAACCCCAGATATAAATTAAGAACTTCATTCTCTTGTCCTAGAATCCCCACCTGTAAAATGGGTCAATTAGGTTACATGATATGGCATTAAAAAATAGTTCTAATACCCTGCTATTTTGTAAATTGGATGCATCTGGTAATACAATATAATTCTTACTATTACGATGTGAGGAAAATTCCATTGCCTCCATCCTTTAGCACAAGTCATCTGGACACTGAATATTATTCCTTCTCAAAAAGATAGAGTTTCAAACATTAGTTTTCCATTTTGCTATCATATTAGTAAGAAGTATACATAAAGATTATATTTAGGAAGAATTATAGCATGGGAAAATCTCCACTTCTCTACATATTTAAATGTTTGGAAATATTTCTGGAAGTATTTTGCTACATTACTGGGCTCTTAAGATGACAAATTTCCATCTAATATTTAATTTTATGTTATTTCTCAATTCTTCGTTTACCCCCTTTCTCATCATTCCTTAATGACTTAACTCTAATTCTAAGTTGCCGCACTACCTAGCTGTGGGATGTTAGACATTTCTTACCCTTTCTGATCTTATTTATGCATCTGCAAAATGGCGATGATGACATCTCCACGTGATCTCAGAGGAGAGGGGTCAGCTTCCATTTTAATGTTGGATATGAATAAAGCTTTTGTACCATCTTTTAGGTAGACACTACTCTATAGCCCATGATTTATGAATCAGATCTTTCCTACTTATTTCCAGGTTAATTCTTCCTAGGTGCATTGCTTCTGGACACTTTCAGGCATCATAAAGAACTTGAGATTTACAGTTCCAAAATATAGAAGGATTTTCTATCCACATTTTACAGAAAGCATATTTGCAGATTACAGCAATTTTCTGTTATTATCAAGTTATCTTTGATAGGACAGGAACTGCAGAAACAGAGGTTAAGATTCCAATTTCCTTTTGGCATTTTTAGCTCGAGCTATATTTGTTGCCCTAAAAAAAAGCAGTTTATCTATAAATGGCTCCTTAAATTTGGATTAAATAAACATAAAAGTCATTTTTGAGAAGCAGTCTAACCTTGTTGCTGACGTTGTTAGCAGTCAACACTTAAAAGAAGTACGTCTTTTGGCATTGTGACAATATGTCGTTAACTATTTTGTTGTGTAGTGCCATGTCTTTATCATGTAGCAGGAGGAATAAGGAACAAGAAATATATTATAATGTAGATTTTAATTGTAAACTTCTAAAGGAGAAAGGGGATTATTTCTTTCTCCTCCCACAATTGCCTTCCAAAAATATGTAAGTCACTGTCTTACAGATAGTCAGTGCTCCGACAGTTATGGAATTTGATGTTTCAAATAAGAAAGTTTGGAGGTCATAAAATTGATTTTAGTTTAATTTAAACAAATTACAATACTTTGACATTAGATCTTGTACTTAATATAGATAAACTCTTCCAAATATTAAAAGCTCTGAAGTCAGAAAACTTGTTAAGACACCCAGTTGTTTAGACTAAAGATGATTCAGTACTCCATGTAAGAAGCTGGGAGGCAATATGTTTAATGCAAAGTTGATAATCTTCAGTTCTTATTGGCAAGTCAGAGGTTTAAACAAACATGAAGAAGCACAAACACCCATAATTTTAAGGTTTCTACATAATGCAGAACCATTTTGTCAGTATTCAATTTCACAGGTAAGGTGGGCCTGGCATGTGATAGGCGATAAATAAATGGCCACTCCCATCATTACTATCAGGCAGCTTCCCAAATGCCTATTTAAAAAAAACAAACATTACTGTTATTAATAGAAAAATATAACGACAGTGTTTTCCATTCAAGCACCTCAATACTTTTCTACTGCCTGCAAATACTATCTGCAAGTTTTTTATACCAAATAGTTTCTATAGAAATCAGACAAGCAATGTGATGCTAGGTACCAGTGTGGTAAAACTGATGTGATTTGAGCAGTAGGTCAGTCAAATGAACAGTGCCAGGACCAGCCTCCAAGCATCTACATAAAGTCATTAAATTGACTAAAGTACTTTTCTGTCATCCTGAGCCCACATTCTGGCAGTTTGTAGGCTTGCTTCTACCTAGAGGTTTGTATTCATCAACCAAGCTGGGTTTGCTGGGAATGTGAGAGATACAGTTAGTTGGTTACATTGTATTGATAGTATTTTGTGTGATTTGTTCCCTATCTCCAGTGATCTGAGGAAAGATTATGTTTCCATCCTTCTAGAACACATACAGTGAAATGGAATATATTGTTGACTCAGTCGCACTGTAAGCATGGGGCTACGGATCCACAGTCTGACTTCTGAAGGTTGAGGTTATGCATCATCTTGCTCTAGAGAAACCTTATACATGCCTACAGATCTCTAGAGGTGATACAAAGCTTAAAGCTCTAAAAGAATGTTTCTCTATTGCAGTGTGATCTATAATGATATGTGCACCAGACAAAAAAACTGAAAAATGAGACCTGGGTGGTAATCTAAACTTTAGGAAGAACTGGAGACAGAATGACAAACAATTGTCACGTTTGTTAATTTGAAATTCAAGTCATATTCCCCATATCAGTTGATATTTTTGCTTTTAATTAAGAGAAGCATGATATAAAAAATGCAATTAGGATGCACAGTAGACAAGTAGAGCACTGAAGAAACAGTAGAAAGCATAGAAATAGGCACAAATAATCATGGGAATTTAAGTTATAATAAGATGGCAACTCAGATCAGCAGAGTAAGGATGGACTATTTTAATAAACACCATTGGAGCAAATGGGTAAGTATTTAGGAAAAAGAAGGTTGAATCTTTTGTATTACACATCAAGACAAATAAATAAAGGTTTTAAATGTAGAAAAGAAAACCATAGAAGTACTAGAAGAAAGTACAGCTTTGTTCTTTTATAACCTTGGACTGGAAAAAAGCTTGGACATAATTCCAAGACTAACACAGAGTTGTTGAACTTTGTCGAAAAAAAAATGATATGATTTATATTTCTGACATTCATGTGAAAATGAACTGGTTGATCAGCATGCAGGCCAGGCCAGGAGTCCATTAAAGACCCAAAATCTAAATAAGAACAGTGAAATGGAAATGGAAAGAAAGATTAAAATATTCAATGAAATGATAACTCTGCCTTCAAATTTAATCTCTATATAGGACTTTAACTTTTTAAGAAAAAATTTAAGTTTATCAACTGAATTTTAACTTCTGTGATGGCAAAAGTGGTTCACATTTATTTAGCACATAGTTAATGCACAATAAATGTTTATTATAAAGCTTGACTGGTTTTATTGATCATGGCATTTGTTTAATTTGTGGGTATCTTTAAGAAAATACTGTATTTTCTTGGAAGATAAAGGGTTTTTAAGAGTATGGTATTTAGACCTAGACCAGAGATCAGCAACCTTCTTCTTCTAGTGGCCAGATAATAAATACCTGAAATTTTGTGGGCCACATGGTCTCTCACAAATACTCTGCTATTGCGGTGTGAATGATCTATTAGCAAAGTTTGATTTTATTTACAAAAATAAGTAGTGGGCCAGATTTGGCCTGTGCCATAGCTTGCCAACCCCTGCCCTACACCATCAGAGGTTAACCATCTCATCTATAGTTAAAGGATTAAAAATTTCATATATTTAGTTTTTGAAAGATTGTCATTCTTTATAACTTTTATGTTAATTCCATATCATTTTAGTTTCTGGTCTATTTAAGTATAATTTTCACATAATAAGATTTACCCTTTTTAGTGTTAAATTCAGAGTTCTGACAAATTCGTGCATTAGTGTAAATACTACTATGATTACGATATAAAACAGTTCCATCTTCCCCAAACTTCCCTCATGTCCTTAGTAGTAAGGTCTCCTCTAACTTCTACCAACCACTGATCTGTTTTCTGTCCCCTTCTTTTCACTAGCCATATAGGTGAAATAGGTAAAGGGGATAAAGAGGCACTAATACAATATTATATGTCAGCTATACTTCAATTAATTTTTTTTCATATTTGTAGAAAAAAAGAATGTCATATAAATGAAATCATGCACTATGTAGCCTTTGAGTATTGCTTCTTTCATTTGGCATAGGTATTTGAGGTTTGTATGAGATATTGTCTATATCAATAGATTATGCCTCCTTGTTATTTTTTATTCTATTGCGTGGATTTTTCCAAGTTCCTTATTCATTCATCAATTCAAGGCTATTTGGATTGTTTCCATTTTTTGCAATTATGGATAAAGCCACTACAAACATTTATATACAGGTTATTGTTTAAACAGAAGATTGTATTTCTCTTGGATAAATACCTAGGAGTGGGACTGCTGGTTTGTATGTAAGTATTTGTGTAACTTTAAAGAACTGCCAAACTGTTTACCAAAGAGCTGAAACATTGGATTCCTACCAACAATGTGTGAGAGTTCAATTGCTTTACATCCTCAACAGCATTTGGTGCTGTTAATAGGTGGGTAATAGTATCCCACTGAGGCTTCAGTTTTATTTCCCTAATGACTATGATGTTGAATGTATTTTCATGTGCCTAATTGCTCTTTTTTTTGGTGAAGATATCAATCTTCACATTTGTATTTATATATAAATATAAAAAAGATATATCTTTCTTGACGTACCCATTCAGATCTTTTGCTCATTTTAAAATTAGGTTGTTTGCTTTTTTATCATTGAGTTTTCAGAGTTCTTTGTATATTTTGGATACAAATCCCTTATCCGATAAGTGTTTTGCAAATATTTCTTCCCAGCTTCTGGTTTGTTTTTTCATTTTCTTAACAATACTCAAACTATTATATTTTCAAATGCTAACAGTGCTAGTATTATAATTAGCTCCCTATGTCCTATATTTTTGAGAAAACTTGACTAATGAGAATAATAGACCTTTTTCCTTTGATGGACAACTGATAAAAAAATGATACCCATGAATATTATAAAACCAAATACCAAATTTTTCATGCCACAGCTTTATCTTTAATCTGAGCCTTAATCATGACAATAAAATCTAGACTCACAGATATTCTCTATCATTTTTTTAATGTGGAAGAACTTTAAATCTTTGAGACGTGACAAAGGAAAGTGACACATCTATGAAATAGGATATCAATCTGTCTGCCTTGGCTTTCGAAGCACAGTAAAAGGGAACATTTTCAAATAGTGAGCTGTCTCTTTTATTTATTGATCTTCAGCTAGAAATAAAGCTATAGTAAAATGCTCTCTCCATATCTTTCTCACTGTATGAAAACAGGGTTGCAGATCAATTGATTTACCATCACAATTGATTAGGTACCTTACCTACTATCTCTATTGTGACACGTGACATGCAGTCATATAGATCTTTCATTAGGAGAGTCATTGAAAAGCTAAGGTTCATTGCATGCTTAAATGGTTTGTAATTCACTCATTAAGCCATTAACCAACCATTAATATTGTTCAACTTCAAACCTTACAGATGAAATAAGTTATTGCCATTTTATCTTCCTAGTGCACCTTTGCAAAATGAACAAGTACATGATTTTGTTACAGTCTGATTTAAATAGTGAGAGAAATGCTAAGCAATTCAGATATCTAGACTATTAACACTAATAAGATTTATATGTGTATTCCTTTAGATGCACACCCCAAAGCATAAAGAGTGCGAGACCAACACAGAGGCATTGCTTAAAATTGTTTTTCCCACCAGTTTCATCTCTTCTTAATATTTTCTACATGTTATTACTACTATCCATCCAAAGAAATTTTCTTCGTGATATTCTTAAACTATTGCAGTAACAATAAAGGAGTAAGAACTCTCTAAGGAGAGTTAACCATTGTAAGACTGTTTAACATTTTTGTACTCAGGCTTGTGTTCAAGTGAATAAATGATCATATACCACATCTAACAATCCTTTATTGGTATGTTTATCTTGAATTAAAGCTACATAAATTTTAATGGGTCCCAGTTATTATCAATAATATAGAAGAAAGATGTTGCACACCTTGTATACGGAGTGAAACATTGTTGAGGATATCCACTCCAGTCTTTGCCTCAAATCCCATCAGGTCAGCAATAGTGAACACACAAGTTCTTGCACATAACTTTTTCTAAGACTTTTTAAGGTAAATCTCTCTGCAGGAAAACCAACCCTGATGCAAAATCAACCACTTCTTTGAACTGTAGAAGAAAAAATGCAAAAATTGGAATAAGAACCCGTAATTTTAAGGGCATATGAGCAAGAAGGAATCTGAACAGAGTAGAATGTGCAATTAGGGAAAGCTATAAATAGATATTCCAGTTCTTATAAAACAGTATCACACAACCATAGGGGGTGTTGTATAGCAAGTAAGTAAATGTGAATGACCTTTACTAATCCATCTACAAAGAGGAAGAAATTGATATATATGTAGCACCTGTCCTGAATTATTGCCACTCCTTGTCACTTTGGTAAAATCAGGGCTGATCTTCATTTTATTTTTCAGTTTCTAACTGCTTCAAACCTTTAGCATTTCTTGGGCCATAAAAATTAAGTACTGGGTCATGTGACATCTCACTGATGAATGGAAGTTGGGTACGTATAATATCATTACTTCTATAAAATTCATGTATGCAGTTTACCAAATAACTTATAAATTGATAATTAACTTAAAGGGCCAACCCTAGAAGACCTAAAACATCTGGTTGTAGTTTGCATTTATTAAAATCATTTATAACAGCTCAGCCTTCTTCCATGCTGGTCATAGGAGCCCAAGCTGATCTCTTATAGGCAGGTGAATGTGGTAAGCAGGGAGTTAGTGCCTTGGGCCATACCTTTCTGAGGCATTTTAATTATTTTCAATAAGCAGTGAGGACAATGATACATGCTGAAAGAATCATGCAAATATCCCTTTGCTGAAAATATGTCCTACACCCCGAGGCATTGGAGAGGGTGGAAATGAACTTTGGAGGAGTTAGAAGTCAGTGCACTACAGCACTGAGAGGAGAGAGATGCAGAGACACACAGCTTTTTAGATGTGACCAGCTGCCTGTTCTCTTTCCATATGCCTACTGTGATTTCTTGCTCCTTATCCAGAAGTGTGTGTGCCTGGGATTCTGTATGAGGAACAGACAGGTTGAGGAACAAGGTGATCATCTTATTTCTTTGTAAATAAAGTTGACATATAGGACTAGATTACCCAGGAAGCAAGACGATGTTTATCTGTAGGCAAGTCCACCTTTTCTTTGTATTTTCTGAAGTTTGATTCAAAAGCATGCTGACTCACAGTAGATACTGGGGTTTCTCTTCTAGACCACCGACAGAGGAAAAACAACCCATAAAAGGGGCATTTGTCATAATGTTGGCTTCTGGATCTTTACATTGCCCAGAAAATGTCACAAACTACTAAATTCTGCTCCAAGGTTCTCTAGAGCCATCCTTGCCTAGGATCAGAGTTTCTGTGGTATTTTTTGAGATAATGGAAGACTCACAGAAGTCTGAGAGGGAGGGGCTCAGTATGTGGTGAGTGTCCTGTGGAAGAAACCTCAGAGTATGGTATCACTCTCTTCACGGAATCTTTCTATGAATATAAGACACTAGTCAAAGCTTGACTCAAGAACTGTGTTCTCCATGGGGGCCACAGGTAGTTAGGTGTCAGCCCTGACTTTCCCCCCTTGAAATCAGTCTGGTTTACATTCTACCTAGTTGAGGGACTGGGCTGCCCTGGTTTTCAGGGGCTAATCTGGTCACCTGGAGTTCTAGGGTGTGTGCTGTTAAGGAATGCCCTTAAAAAACTGATTTGGCTTTGCAGTTAAGAGACATGAATAGATAGTTTCAGGATTAGTGTGGTGTGGCCACACACAGGATGCTTGACTCTATAGTTCCCACGAGGCTGTCTCTGGATGTTAACTGGGTATTGACACAAGGCTGACTGGGTTTCTTTTTTTGTTTGATATTAGGATGACTCTTCATCTTATTGCAGTCTAATGCTTTTGGGCATGGACTGGCATTCTGGGATGAGAAATCAGCACATGGACTTTACTACAGAATGTCTCATAACCAAATAAGTCCTCTGGCCACTAGATTCCTTCACATACTAACAGTACCCTAAAACAATAAGAAAAGTGAAAAAAACTGATCTATCTGTATCATCTATCTACCATCTATGTATTATTATTGTTATTATTGTTGTTATTATCTATCTGCCTAAGTATGTATCTACCTATTCATCTATCCTCTCTCACTTTTTTCCTGCTCATGTTCCTCCTCCCAATATAGAACATAATGTCCTCTTGGGGACATCTTACAGTAGCAATTTAATGGGTTCTCGCTGTACAAAGAACCCAGAAAATATTAGCAGAATTCTCTCTCCCTTTTTGTTTATGTAAGTAAAGAATTTTAAATTAAATACTCGATATCTAAATAAAGAATAAGAGAAGCTAAAAAGGATGGATTTTTGCTTATTCCAGAAAATTTTTGTTAAATGATTTGTAATTTTCTTTAATAGCATATTTTCTAAACAGTGTTTGCAATTAGAAAGACTGTATAATTTACTATGTGCTAAAATATTTTCAGTTGTCAAGATTATTTTCATGAGAATGCAGTTATTATAAAATCATGTGATATGAAACAGGATCTCTTCATGCTAAAATTGTTTTAATAATTCATCAGAGGGAAAGTATTTCACCATGATAAATGAGAGACTATATGGAAGGAATGATACCATTTTGTGGCAGAAATAACGTAGTAACATGCCATTAAATACTAGACATCATATTAAATATTATAGTTAAAGTAAAAAGACATCAAATATATTAAAATTTGAATTAAATGTTTTTTCCTAAAATTCTGCTACTGGAAATAGTAATTAGAATTTTGCCAAAATAATTAAGATGAGAGAAAACAGGAGTGTATTAGCAGAAATGAAAAAGCAATTTGTTAGAGAAAAATCTGGTTGCCAGTAATATAAAGCAATATGAAACGAGAGAGAAATAATGAACAAGCTATTGGCTTAATATAGTAAAGATATGATTTTAATCAATATCAGGTCCATGGTCAACAAGGACACCATTCTAATGTCAAGGTAACTCTCATGTTAACTTATGTAAGAGTAATTGTGTTACATTAAAACATGATGGCTAAATTAACAGTAGTTATTATTAACCTTCAGACCTGAGGTGCCTGTGAGAGTATAAAACATTCACTGAAGACAGAAATGGCCCATTTCCATAGCTTTACAAATACAGACCTTTGCTTGTATGATCTTTTACTAAACATGGTTTTTAATAACCATAATTTTAAAAATTAAATACTGTTTTTATAAATTAAATATTGAGAAGTTGCAAAAGAACACTTATAAAATATATGTATTATATAAAATGAGAGAATAATGGTATAATATTACACCCATACACCCAGCACCCCATTTAAGGAAAATAACGCTACTATTTGCCTTCCTCCTCCTCCCATTCACTCCTTCCCTCCCCAGAACTAATCACTGTTCTGAACTTTGTGTTTCTCTTTATGGTTTTTCCACATGTACTTGTAGCACTGAACCATATTTTGGTTTGCATATTGATTACTTTATAGAATGAATGCTTTTGCTTGGGTTTTATGTAGAAATATATCTTCCTGAGGTTCATCCACATTGTTGAAAACAGGTGGAATTTATTTTCACTGCTGTATAATATTCAATTGTAAAGCTATATCCTATCCATTTAAAACTGATGAACAGTTAGGTTATTTCCTATGATGGCATATAATATCATACTATTATATATATATAACATTACTATCCATGTCTGCTAAAGTACATATATGCAAAATACTGATAGATCATATACATATCCACTTTTACTAGATGATACAACTTATTATGTAGAAGTAGGTCTAACAATTTGCACTTTGCAGTGGGGATCAACTATTTCCTCTTCTTCCTGTGCACACAGGTAAACTGCCCTGGATAGCCTTGCTTTCAGGGAGGGGAGGCCATGTAACTAAGTGTTATACAGTGAGATTTAAGCAGCAGTAGTCATAGTACTGTGAAACCTGGCTCATAAAAGCCTTCCACTTGTAATCCCCTGAAGTCTTTCCCTCTTCTTGCTGGCTGACAGGAGAGCACTTCAAGATAGTCTTAGAAGCCACATGTTGAAAATTGTAGAGGTACAAGATGAAAGGTGACTGCTACTTGACAACCCGTGTATCTATTCTCTTTTTTATGGAAACAAGAAATACATTTCTATAGTTTCTGAACCATTATATTATTGCTGGGTTTGTTTGTTATACAGTTAGCCTATTCTAATAGACATGTTTCCCTTTGCAAGGGATAAGGTGGCTGCAACATTTGAAACTGTCAAACTTCTCCATTCTTATTGATATGGTGAATGTGAAAGATCATTACTGTGGTTAAGAGTTTTCATTTTCCTGATGACTAGGGAAGACATTTTTTCATATGTTAACAGGCCACTAGTATTTTTTTTTTCTGTGCAGTATTTAATACTTTTGCCCATTTTTGTTTTAGGCTGTTTGACATTTTCTTGTTGATTTGTAGGAGCTTTTTATGTATTCTAACCAGAATGCTTTCTGATGGGCACAATAAATATCTTCTCCCAGTTTGTAGCTTGTCCTTTTACTTTCTTTTTGGTGACTGAAAAAAAAAGTTCTCACTTTTAATGTAATGCAATTTATCCATCTTTCCCTTTCATTGTACTCCTTTGTCCTATTTAAGAATTAATTTCCTACCTAAAGGTTATAAAGGTATTAGCTTATATTGTATAAAATTATTCTGTACGTTTACCCTTTTCTTGAATAACACAAGGATCTGAACATTTCAACTCAATCACTCCCCGGTGGCTGTATATTCTTGTTGTGTATATTAGGTCTGTTTATATGCTCCTTTCCAAAAAAACACATTATTAAGTTTTATATCTATTTACACATATATTTATTACATTCTCTCCACATCATTTCTGCTGGCTTCTGAGAGCCTCCATCTGTGATCCTTTTTTTTTTTTTTGAAGTATATCCTTTAAAATTTCTTCTAGTGAGGATCTGTTGGTAAAACACTTGGTCGGTTTTTTTAAAAATTTTGTTCTGGAAATATATTTTATCCTCATCCTAGAAAGATACTTTACTGGGCATACAATTTTAGATTAATAGTAAGTTTCTCTAAACACACCCAAGAATTCACTCTAATGTCTTCCCCTCCCATTGGTACCAGATAGAGATCAATTTTCAACATATCACCAGGCTTTGAAGGTCACCTGCCTCTTCTCTCTAACTCCTTCAGTCTTCGACTTAGATATTCTATAACACTGTGATATAACAAGGTGTAAAGGGTTTTCTTTCTTGGGATTTATCAGGCTTTCGAAATCTGTGTATTGTGACATATTTCTTTGAATCTATGAACTATACATATTTCATATTTTGTATTTGATATTTCTAATAGTTGTGATCATACTGTCTATTTCTGTTGTTTCTTTTAGTTTTCATAGTGGTCTATTTTATGATTTTTACCAAGAGCTCATAGTTTTGGGGACTTTGTAAATAATTTGTGGCAAAAATGCTAATACCCAAGCTACTGTTATTTCTGTGAATAATGAAATATCCTTCAACTCTGACCCAGAAATATCATGTCTTCCACCAACATTGAAGAAACTGTGACAGTCTAACTTGTTAGTCTGCAAGTAGGGTAAAATCTCATAATTTCACAGTTGCTGGTACATAAATACAAAATGAAGTGGCCAAATATATAAAAATTAAAATATGGCATTTGTTAAAATTAATTCTAGATGTGAACTTTCTTGTTAAGCTATGTACTGTGGCATTTTTTTAGAAATAAAGAACTTCAAGAAGATCTCAATACTTGAAGTAAAAGCAACTAGTATCTTATTCAGAATTCAGTGCTGTATTTCAAGCTAAATCTTAAATTTAAAAAAGGCCAAATTATAGCACTGCATTTGGGGTTTCCTATAAACATGAAGACCCTGCAGCAGCCACAGTTCCTTCAAGTCAGTCCAAGCAATCAAATCCTATCCAGCTCTTTTCTTCTCCTCTCTACCATTTTTGAATGTTGTATTCTACTGCATTACTTTGATAGCAGCCTCCTCTGTTCCCTTCATCTTTGTTAGGTGCCTTTTGGTCCCTCCTTTGCAACCCCTACACATTGTTTTTATAACCTAATTCCATACCTTATTTGTTACTGTAAACAGCAAGAGCTCTTCTAGAGCTGTCACCCTTAAAGGTTCCATCTCATTTCTTTTCAATCACCTTAGCAGGTATCTAAATACCCTTTATAAAAATTTTATGTATTATATTGATTCTTTATATATTATTTGTTTATTTAGTATTTATAAATCTATTTCTGTATGTATTTATTTCCATGACAACTACTTTTGAATCAGACTTATATTTTAACAATAAAACAACCCCATCACAAGCAAAATCACAAATCTTTGAAACAAACTTTGGTAGAGAATTCAAGGGCACATCTGATTCTAGTTCTATGTCCTTCTGAGCTCTAGGAACTTATCCTTCATACCCTCTCACAGTTATGGGCTAGTTCTATCCAGTAGGGTTGTAAGCAGACAAATGAAAGAATTTAATTACCAGTGAGAGAACCTCAAAATTTTCACCTCTTTCAAAGGCCCATCATGGACCTTCTCTAGAAGAGGCTGTGTGTTCTAAGTGAGGGAAATGAAGGTGGTGGAGCTCCCAATAACTAGGATTCTTGGATGATTATTTGGAGCAGAGCTTTGAACAGGTAGCATGAGTCAGAAATAAACCTTAGTTTTGGTAAGTCATTGAGATTTCCAGATTACTTCAACATTGCAGCATAACCTTGTCTATTCTGATTAATATTCAAATAAAAACAAATTTAAAAATAAGCATGTAGAATTTGATGGATGCAGTGTGTCTATAATGGTAGCATGGGAAGCATTGTTTGCAATATGCCCCTATCTAAGGTGTTTTAAGGTAATAAGGTGTTAACTATGCAATGAACAATGTTAGGTGTTATCTATTTACAAATCTGAGAAAGCTATGTCAAAGAAAATGTAACCCACTTTTTAAAATAAAGCAACGTTGGTAACCCAGAAAGTTCTATTCAGAATTTCAGACCTCCTTTATAAGTTTTCTAAATGTAGCTTGCAGTTAATTTAGTTCTATTCAGTTCCTTGTTTGTAAAATAGGATCTGAGGTACAAAAAAATGGGAACTTGTGTTTTATTCTTTTTCATGCAATTGAATTCAAATTAGTTTGATTCAATCCAGATACATTCTACAAAAGATATTAACATTTGAAACCTCAAATATCAGTGGATGAACACACACCTTTTCTTGCATGCCTTCTAATAATAGATGTCATCAGTCTTTTAAAACTTCTATGAACATGTAGGTAGGAGTTCAACTTTCTGTTGTTTTTTTATTTTCTTGTTTTTTTTTTTTGCTAGTCACTAACCAGCAAAAATCCCTTTGAGTCCATTTGTATAGCTCTAATTCATGTTTAATGACTTTGTAATAATCTTTGAAATACGGATTATACATTTTCACTTAGTTCTTCTATTGATGGAAAATCACTTTATTTCCAGTCTGTGAGGAAATTAAATTTCTTTGTATATTATGGATATTAATCCTTTAGTCTGTCATCTGAATTGCAAATATTTTGTTCAGATTTCTAAAAATTTAGTTATTTCATTCACATGGAATTTAATTTTGGATATAGTATAAGAGAATGGTACAATTTCATATCAGTACACAGTTGTATTGTATCATCAGAACTTATTATTTTCTCAAGAAATTAAACTTCTCTGTTTGTCTTATATTAAATTTTCTTCTATACATAAGTTATTTCTGTAATTGCTAAACTCTTCTACAGATATTTGTCTATTTTTACACCAATACTGTACTTATTTAATTAAAGTAGATTTATCATATGTTTTGTTTGAGGCTTGCAATAATTTTCTTCTCTAATGTGAAGGTGCTATTCACCTGGTATTACTGAAGGTACCTTTCGATTTCTGTTTCCACTGTGTCTAACTCATATTTCTGATATTGGCTATTGTCATGAACTTCATATTTATTGTCCATTTATACAGTGGTACGTGTGCACTAGCAGCCTCCTGCCATGAGTAAAATTATAACATTAATTATTTTTTAAATGTTTTATAAATAGTAAAAACAGTTAAAATACTTTCTATCACAAATTTTTCATCACATGAAATAAGACATTTCGATAAAATGGTATAACACCTTGAAAGATGGTTTTTATTATTCAGAGAGTAGTGCCCTAGAATTCTTCTGAGTTATTTTAAATGGAGCAAAATAGTACTACTATTGTAACAGGAAGCCTGTGTGTATAAAGACATTGAAGAGATGCTTCTCGTTTGTGGCTATCGAGTCATTTTTCTGCTCCAGCATTATTATCCTCCATTTGGAGAGTATAAAGGGAAATACCACAAGGTTAAGAGACTTCCTTATGGCAAACAATTAATCTGTTCCAGGGGTCACAAGGAAACTTCCCCAGCAACACTCTAGCCTTGCTAATCAGTAGACATGATTCCTTCGTGTAGGGCAGCTTGGTCTGAAAACACTACAGGGGGGAACTAAATAAATAAAACGTGAGCTATATGTGGCCAAGTGGCTTCTTTGTTTGCTGGAAGACAACCCGAGACAAAAGAGGCTCTATGTTCAGCAGGAAGTAAGGAGGCAAATTTGCTCTCTTGTCTTGGGAACACATGTGCTTATTGCTACCTGCATTCAACTGACATATACGCCTTCCATCCAAATGTACTCCAGCTCAGACTATAACCATACGCAACTCTCTAACTATATGAACTGTTCAATTTTAGGTGTGTGAACCTCCAGAACTGTGAAGTAAACAACCCTATTCAATCAATATCAAACAGAATTCAAAGAAATCAATAATCTTTATAACTGTGTGCTCGCTCCTGGGAGAAAAGGACTAAAATGGTCAAGAATCCACATGGATAGAGATCTCCCCCTGACCACCATGTAGGATAACATAGGAGAAGCCATAGGTAGGACTTTAAGCAAACAGAATTAGCAATGGAAGAGGAGGAAAATGTCACATTAATACCGGAGAATAGCAAGGAAATGTCATGAAGATTTAGGATCCTGCTACATTGGTGAAGTTTCTAGTGTATTAGTGTCTAGGGCATACCAGACATTCCCCTGTAAGGCACATGATAGATTATTGTACCTGATACCTCTCACCACTAGGTAAAAACAGAAGGAGGTGACCTCTGAGTTGATTACTACAAGATAATTAAGCGGGAACAAAAGATGGCATCCTGACTGAGCATATAGCATAAGCCAAGGTCTTAAGATATGAAACAGCATGTATTCTAGGGGGAAGCAAAGCAATTTGATATCATTATAACATAAACTGAAAGGCAAGGAGTAATAGAAGAGGTGATTGGAATGGTAGAGTTGAAACAGTGACTTAAACCACTGACAAGTCTCAAGCAAGAGAGTTGTCTGATCTTTGTTTCCCCCAGAACCTGAGGCAAAATTCGTGTGCTACTCATTTACTAGAAAATATCACAGAAAGCAGGAGTGAGGACAAAGGGAAGTGATACAAGACAGAAAGAAGACTGAACTGAAGATGTTACTAGCTATCTACTACAACTGGTCACTCAGTCTTATGAATTGTCTTTTGAGAAACCACATGAAAAACTGCATCTAAAGACAGCCTGTTCAGGAAAAGAAGGGAAGAATTTATCTGTTGGCTTTCAATTCCCATTAGCTGAAAGTTCACCCCGTTGTGAGTTAAGACCTTCTAGTTGCTTGATGTCCCAGTATCAGATGGTAGTATACCAGAAATTATTTTTCAAACAGTGAGAATTTCTCCCACTCAGAAGTCATGGCTTTGCCCCAGAAACCTAGGTGTTTGCATTGTAACTCCTATCAGGTCTTACCAGAGGCTCCACACAGCATCCCTACCATCACAAACATCCATACCACTACCAGATCTGCAGGGCCATATGGTGTGAGTGGTGTGGATCCTTACATAATAGTCTCTACTTACTGCAGAAACCTCTCTTGCTGGCTACCTTCTGAGTCACATCTGATAAATAGTTTGGATCAGTGTAAACAAATGTGTTATAGGCTACCTCCAAATTCCAATGTGTTGTGTTTCTTCTTGGCAGAGGGAGGTTTACTTTAGAGATGAGGCCCTGGCATGTCCTGAAACACTTGACTATGAAGAATTCACCAGTATGACAGGGCTCTGAATTTTTGTCATTTTTATCTCCAATTTCTGGCATCTATCTGTCATACGACTACCTTAAGATACTTATCACTTCTGCTTACAAGGCTCAAATAGCATTAGGCCCTCAATACAGTGGATCTATATCAAGATATCCATGTTCTTCAAGACTATATTTTTGACAGAAACCTAGAGAGTTAACATGTTGGGGTCAGGAGGGTAAATGTGGCTGCTGTCCTTGCCCACAAAAGTGAATGTGTTGGAATCTCTCTATTGATGGGGTTCAAGAAGAATGCATTTGCCAGATCAACATTTGCAAACCAAGGGTCATTGGCTGTGTTGATCTAGCATAGCAGCTGCTGTACTTCTAAATTTATGATAGTCCATCATCACCCTCCACAATCCATCTGTGTGTTGCAGTGGCTAGCTGGACGAATTGAATGAGAATATAATGGAGACCAGTACTGTGGAATCTTTTACATCTTTTAAGGAAGTGCCACTCTATTTCTTCCCAGTTAGCGGGATCTTAAGTTGATCATGAGTGTAATTTTTACCTCATAACATCTATGTCACAGGCTATTAAAAATTCAATGCCAGAATTCACTGTCTTCCAAATACTGGCCCTAAAATGCGAAGGCAGTGTAGTGAAACAGTTTAAAAGTTTAAACTATGGAATTCATCATTTTGTGTTGAAATCATGACTGCTATGTCACTTGACTCTCATTTTCCACATGTAAACAATGTATGGAAAAGAAAATTAAACTTTGTTTTAATGCATTCTTTTACTTAATCCTCATAGCAACCTTAAGAAGATGTATATTAGTATTCCCATTTTAAAAGTGAATACTCTGAGTGTGGAAGTGTTTTAGCAAATTAAGAATTATTCTTTGGATTAGAAAGATGTCTTTCTGAATTCCTCTGCGTATGTGTATATGTGGCTTTTTTTATATTGTTAGCCAAGTGATTGCAACACTTTCCACCAGAGGAAAGATGTCGTATGTTCCAAAGACCTATTAAAGATGCTGAATGTGCCAAAGGGGGGTCCACCTTAGTAAAACCCAAGACTTCATTCCTGTTCACCTCTCTGAATCTAGCTTCCTCATCTGGTTCCTGTGTTTAGATTTAGGAAAATAACTTGAAAATAAGTTATTACTTATTAAATAATTACAATGACCAGGCTCCACACCAAGCACCTTAAATTAGATGTCTCATTAATTTTCACAACCTAGAGATGAGTACAGTCATCACATTTTGCTGATGAAAAAATAAATCTCAGAGAGATTAAATGACTTGGCCATGGTCACAAGACTAGTTAATGAGAGAGCCAGAATTTGAAACTAGGGTTCCGAATTCAAACCCTTCACTCCTGGTGACAGAGCATATTACATTTCATTTCCCCCTAGTTTATACTTTCACCTATGACATTTCTTATTGCCTACTTGTAAAACCATTTTGCTAATTTATTTCCTACATCTAGCATGGCCCCATATCCTGATTCCTAAGAATGGCTGTATTTTGTTTATGCCAGTTGTTCTCGTGTTCTGTCTGGTTAGCACCTCTTTCATACTCAAAAGGGACTTATATTAGAGAATAAATTATATGGTCACTTACCAAAAGCCTGTGATGGTATCTGTTGGAATTAATCTGGTATCTGACTGAGCTAGCCCCACATCTAAGGTCCATGTCTGCCCAGTCTTTGTAAATTCTTTGACATGTACTTGTAGAACCTGAAATATGAAAAATCTGATTCCTTATATCTACTTCAAGAAAAAATATGAGAAGAAAAATGAAGGTGAAAAGAAAACAAAAGCTAGTACTGATACTATATGATTCAAATTTCAGCATCTACAAACTAGAGTGTTAATATCAGAATAGAGACTATTATTCATATTACCTACCTCCCCAAAAAGCACTTAGGAAGTGTCTCAAGCATTCTCTTGACAACCAGGTCTTCGTTAAATATTAGTTTAAAGATTATTAACAGATAAAAGTAGGTGTTAGAATTGCTTAAAGTTGAAATATATAGATTCACCAAAGATAAAGGGAAGGCATTTCTGATATGCCATGAATGAAATACAAACAGCTAAGTCGAATTACAACAACCAACTAACAGAAAATATTCTGGTGTCATGATTACATACTTCAGTTAGTGCTATGTAACAATTCCTCTCAAAATATGGTGTTTTCAGTTCTGTCAAGAAGTTTGCTTTCTTTTAAAGTACTTTATTGATGGTTTGAATTGCAATCATCTGTTAAGACTGTTATTTGTCAGTGGCCCACAATCATAACCATGATGCCTTGGGAGTAGATAGAACTGATACTGGAAAGAAGGTAAGTCAGGTAAATGCTTATTTTATGTGCGATTACAGATGCTTAAATTCATTACAAATTCTACTGAGCAGCTAAAAAATATAGTAATAGTCAAGAAAATACAAGTGTTCAGAATTGATACATGTTGCAAACAGACCTTTAAGAATGTTTGATTTCCTGAGTAATCCCCCAATTCAACAGATTGCCAGGTAGGCAGAGTTGAAAAAACCGTAAGTTCAGAAATAGGCTAAAATCAAATAGTATAACTGTGACTAAGTGCCACAAAATTGAATCAAACTTCTGGAATCTTCTCTGTGCCTGCTTTCTGAGTGTTTTTCCTGGGTATAAGAGTAAAAGGTCCTGGTATTTTCTTTGTAATTGCTCTTTCTCCACAGTCCTAGGAATTTGGGAATCAATTTGGGACTAAGAATCATGCCAGGAAGATAAATTACATTCATATGTCAGATATTGCCTTACAATGCTATCTAGCTCAGCAGGTTATAATGAGCCCCCACTCACTAGGCCAAGCTCCAGCCAAAAAATAAATAAATATATAAATAAAAGAACACCTACTGTTTCTCCATCAAGGGCAACTCTCTCAGAGGACAAACAAAAGCAACAGAGGGAGGCCAACCGGATCCGTGCAGTACTACGGGTTGCTATGCAACCTTTCGTACAAGTTGGGCAGCAACAGATGGACATTTTGAATAGAATTAATGCCCCTCTGACCCATGTTTTAAATAGCACCCAAACCTACTGCCTGATGAATTCTATTAACTATAGGCATACTTACACATATAAAATATGGCATCATAAGTGATGCTGTTTATTACCCTCCTTACTAACATAAAGTCATAAATCTATTGGCAAAATTTGAGACTGATAATATTCAATGAGATATTTCTTTTTTTTTCTCCTTTTCTTGATAAATGAATCACTGATGTCTCATAACCTTGGGCTACATATTTCCTTATAGCGTTGCTCTCATTCCATATGCAAACCTGCAGTGCCTGCTCTGAGTTTCAGCTTCATTTTTGCATGGAGTCCTGCTTCTTCCTCAGCCATTGTCACCTGTGGGCTCTGGGCATTGTGTTAGAGACTTCTTTTTATTGTAACTTTAAGAAAGAACATAACATGGAATAAATATTTTATATACCTTTGTGAGGACATTTTAACCATGTTCCTGATTGAACAATCCATCTAAAGTCTATACCCAAAACTTCAAAAGTTCTTTGTATACCTGCCTTCCACCCAGGCCAAGTTTAAGCCACTTTTCATCACTTGTACTGAGTAGATTTCAAAGGAATCAGTTTGGCCTCAAGGATAATCAGGCTATGATCCCCTCTTGAGGTCTCTTAAATTTTATATATTATGTGACTTACATTGAAGAAACCCACAAGGGAGGGACATCGGTTCAAAAAAAAAAGTCTAGCAGTACAGCATATCATATTGACAGCAAGCAGTTTTAAAAATTTAATGAAGCATACCTATGATAAGGTATCTTAATAAAGTGGTATAGAACAAGAGCATTAGGCTAGAGGAAGGATTTTAGAAAGGGTTCTGGTCCTAGCTCTGCACCTAAACAGCTGTATAATCTTTGCAAAAGAGCTTCTCTACCTTTCTTGATGCCGATTTCCTCACCTGTAATCTGAAGAGGATTTGGCTAGGTATTCCTTTACAGTTTTCCTTTAATTTGCCCATTCTCTTGAATAACCAGACATGCAATTAAAAATCAGATGAGTGGTCATTACATTTCTAGCTGAGCATGAAGATGATAATTTTTCCAAGAGCAATATTCATATGTAATAATAAAATTCTTCTTTTTAGGAAGAAACTGAAAACCCCTTAGACTCCAGACCTAGAATATCCTGGGGCTGTTTCTTGGTTCTGTGCTTCCATTCATTGCAGATGCTCACATCTAGGGAAAAAGAGGTGCTTGCCCACTGATGATGTGACTTTTGCAGAGGTTCATATTTCGCACAATAATCTCTTGCCAGAAACATCCCTCTGCAGAGGGGAGCAATAGCACATATGCCTCCAGTTTCCTAAGTGATGCTGCTTCTCTGACAGGCCTCCAGCTGCTGCCCAGTGTGTCTTTGTTTTGGAAATATGAGCTTGGTTTTCCAGCACTGCGTGCTCAGGCTTGCAGTCTCCTCGCTGAGAGCCATCACTTATCTATGCATGTGTAGTCATACATGCTTACATACAGACCTACAGAGAAATATTTGCTTGGTTTTGTTTGCTTATTCTCCCACCTCCCTTGAAGGCCCTGGGGGTGGGAAATGTGGCATCTTGAATTATGCTGTCATTTCTGACAAGACTCAGTGTTAATGACTTTATGGGCTCTCCCTACTTCAATACCACCTGAAGTAATCACATGGAAGCAGTTCAGCTCAGTAACAAACTAATCTCTATCTTTGTAGTTCCACATGCTTTCTCATGAAAGGAGGTATTTGACTTAGTCCTCCATTTTTTCTGGTACTTAGACTGTATTTCACTGAATTCTCAAGTTGTGTATCTTCAAAAACTACAGCTCCCTACTTACTGTTTCATTATATAAGTCATGTTTTTACTTGTATTTTATATTATAAACTTTTTACATTTTATATTTTAAAATGTAAAATATACCTTAGATGTATTTTTGTATCATATATTTTCCAAAAATGATCCTATCTTATTTTAGGGACACTACTACATGTTCAGTAAGTTGTAGATATAGAAAAACATATAACAAGTGAGTACTAATTAGCAACAAATGAGTACTAGTAGATTAAATCTATTTGAATCCGATACCCTTTATGTGTTTTTGTTTAAATTCACGGTGAAGAGGACCCCACAATTTAGTCTTCTGCATTGTAAAATTTGTAATTCCAGGAATGGCAGCCAAGAATGGTAAAGAGGGGCAGATCAAAAAGCAGTTTTCTGTACTATTCATTTAACAGTGTTGAGAATATGTCTTAAAAACCAGAGGCACCAATTCTTGAAATGATCTGCCTTTTTTGAGGTGGAAGTTCCCTCTCATCCAAACTTTCTTATGATGAAAAAAGTGGAGTAATTACTAATTTATAACTTCCAAGAGATATAAAGGTTTTAAGATACTTCTAGGCCAGTTACTTTTTTTTTGTAAGTGAGAAAGCTGAATCTGGAGTATGTAGATTTAGGTTTAGAGTAAATTTATAGTAGTTATTTTAGCCTACATTTTTTTCTGACTCAAGTAATGTCCTAAAGTCTCCCAGAGATGACTAATATCCATTTTTTTTTATTCTGGGAAAATATAATTAAAAATTACATAAAAAACTAACTTTGCTCTAAAAACAAATACTAATGATGTTTAAATTTCTGTTATGTTAAATTTTTGTAAATTTCCCTTAGCTATTGTTTCAAAATACATAAATTTGTGGATAAAATACCACTTTAGGAAAATGATTCACAAGTGAAATCATCAGTGAAGAATTAAATTTCCCTTTGGACTAACTTGTTTCAATCTTATTGAATCTTCAACATTTAAAAACTAATTTGAGATGTTTCTCAATCCACTGAACGACTGAATTTTCCTATCTCCTATAATTTGCATATTCATTTGATTTTTGGACAGTTCCACTTGCTAGAGCCTCTGGGTAGACACAGTGAATTTTCAGGTTTGTTCTCATATTTATAGAGATTTGCCATTGGATCATCATATAAGCTAATGAATCAACATATATAAATCTTTATGGCTTGAAATGTAACCTTGTTGATAATTTGGTAGAATCGTGTCTTGTCTGTGAAACCAGCCATTTTGCTTCTGATACAAGAAAAAGGAGTAAGTCTAAATGGCAGCAGTGGGCTGTTAGACTGCCTCTGCTGTGTTCCCTAGGGTATGTCTTACTCCGATCCTCCCTCAAATTCATGATACCATTTTTAATCAACCTAACTGTTATGTGATGTGATTTAGTTTCCCATTCTGGAGCCTTAGTATTCCTTAGTATAAGTAATATACTTAGCATAACTTAGTGTAATTACCTTATACTTTATCCACGAGAAGTGTTTCAATATGTATATGGATTGAGAGAGAGGGAATTTTGTAAGATAGGATTATACTTGTTTTTTAAACCAATGCTGAGGGAACATAACTTCTAAATGCACTATTTACATCTAAGGTATAAGAGCATTTATTTAAAATAATTTAAAATTAATTTGAATATCAGGACCTTAAATGTTTTAATTCAAAATGATTCTTTCTCTTAAAGACTTTTAACACCAACCATCCATTCTAGCTGTTTCCTCTCCAGTCTTGTTCAGAGAGGTAAACTAGACTTACTGGAAATTTAATATTTTCCTACAACCTGTTGCTTCCATCTGGCTTAAACTCAGGCCTGACTTATTATTGGAGAAAATCTGAGCTCTTCAAGGGTGACATCTGCTCCCATATCAGTCATCATTGTGCCCGTGTTCCACATCAGTTTATGAGTGTTGCTAAGAACCAAGTTCCCAATTCAATTTAAATTCTTCCTGTTCTTTAACCAGCAGAGAAGCAAAATTAAATTTGGAAATGATCTGAAATTCCCTATTTTATGTCATTTGAAAGAAGGTAGAAGCTCTAACAGAATAGTAAAATGTTCCATTTAGTATTTTAAATTTTTCCCATACCCATCCCTGCCTATTATGAAACTCAATCTTTCCTTAGTTTTATGCATATCATATATTAGCAATCATCTCATTTAGCATGTGCCAGATTAACACAGTGATTAGCTGCAGTTATTGATAGTAATAGTCTCCACTTTCTATTTCAGAATCCCCCTCATCACTAGTCACTAAAAAACATTTGCCTTCCTCAAAAGCCTTGCATTTTAGAGTATTCTCTGTACAATTCTTGTAGAACACTAGTTTTAGGACAGATCTGCAGTAAAAGAAGGGATTTACAGAGTCAGATAAGTTTGGGAAATATTGCATACTATACACTACCTCTTGAAGCTTTGTACATTAGTATATGAAAGCCTTTGAGTTCTACAATGACAACATCTCCTTAAATATGATTTTATCCTTCCTCTTTATCATGCAGTAACACCTGCTATATACTGGTGAATGGAGCTCCATACATCACATTTTGGGAAGGCAGCATGGCATTTTGTAGGGTTCTCGTTCCTGGAGTCATGTAGACCTTACTATAACCCAGTGACTCTCAAAGTTTGGGGCCTGGATCAGTATATCTGGGAACTTAGAAGTGCACATTTTCAGGCCCCATTCCACATGCACTGAATCAGAAACTCTGTAGGTAGGGCTTTGGTAATCTGTGTTTAATCCTCTAGCTGTTTCTGATGCATGTTAACCAGCACCATCAGAAACTGGTTTAATCCCACTAACTTTACTTTATTCATCTGATTTTTTTTTGATAGGGCAAAATTAGTGAAGACATATAATAAATTTTAAAACGAGCTGTACTAGTCAATACATAAGAATACCTTTGTTGTCAAATGTCACAGCCACAACTAAAATTAAATTAGGCAAAACATGGAATATATTAGCCCTTATTATCAAACTGCCAGAATGATTGGCATGAAACAGCAAGTTTGGAATAGAAGACTGGACTGCTATCCATTCCTCCTCTACCTCTACTACACCTTTTACTCTGCAGAGTGATTTCAAATTCTTCCACCACCAATCAGCTTTCTTCATGCCAGGGCAGGAGGGAGGTTTGGGACTGGTCGAGCTTGGATTAGTGCTCACCCAAGGCCAATCACTGCACTGAGGTCATGGTGGTCGAATTAGAGAGTGAAAGGAATGAAGAGGGGCTGTTCTCTGAAAGAAGAAGAACACAGACATGACCACTGAGCAAATAATAGCTTGTATTTTCTGGATACTTTTTGCTTTGAGAGGTCATTCCTTCTCAGTAGACTCATTTCTCTCAGCCTTTTAGAGACTATTTGGACACTAATTTTTACACTATTTTAACATAATATTTACTCTATTAATAAACTAAATATTAATATACTGATATTAACACTAATGTTTGGACTCAAATTTTGTTTCATGGATTTTGCCTTCAACCAAAGGAGAAAAGTAATGCCAGAGGAGCAAAGGACAGGATGGGCTTAATAGTGCCAAGTGCCTCTGAGTCAATTTCTATATTTTACTTTTGAAGGAAAGCTGTAGTTCAGTACTCAATTTGCCAGTACAATTTTCCAAGGAGTTTCAGTACTTGGTGGAAAACTACAAGGAGAGTTTTATTAGTTTCTTTATTACTGAAACATTTATTAAACACCTGTGTGCCAATTATTGTGGTAAACATACAATCCTCATAGTGAATCCTCATTCTAACACGGTAAATATGCATATAAACAAGTTCTTATGAGACATAATGCATTGAGAAGTTTGCAAAATGCTCTAGCAGCATCACTAATTTAGTTTTTAAGAGAAATTCTATTATCTGCAGGTTTTTTCCCTCCTGACAACAGTGGGATGTGAGGGGTAGTAGATAACTGTCAAGCAGGCACTAAACTTGCCAACTGATGTGTCCACTTGGTGATGGGCATTTATCCCTCCTCCTCCACCCCGATAGGAAAATAAAAGGTAATGATGTTTTTACAACATTTACAAGGATGCCAAATATCTTGTAATGTATGGGAGTATCCTGCATAATGAATTATCCCAAATGCCAAATGGCAGCAACCTGAATGCCAGTAACAATGGTTCAGACTCAGTGTAAGGCAGCATTATGTAGTCATGATTAGCACTAGAGATACTCAATTTCTAATTCCAGCTGTATCACTTACTAGTTACATTATTTGAGTCATTTAGTCTCTTGGAACTTTAATTTTATCATCTGTAAGATGGGTTTAACAATGCCTTTCAACAGTGAGATGAGGCATAGAGATGAGAAATACAAAGTGCCTGGTCCACAGGTGATTTTTTAATAGGTGGGAGCTATTCTTAACAGGTCACTGAAATCCAACACAAGTCCCATCCTCCTTGCAGCCCTCTGTGCTGTTCCACCTGAGAGTGACCTTTCTTTCTTCTCAACCACTCTGTTGTAGTCAAGGTTCTTCCAGATGCTTGTTCAAGTCATCTCAGGGGGTAAAAAGGGAAGTTTCAGTTGGGACTCTAAGTGACACAAAACCCAACCAAAACTGAGAGTAAAGAAAATATTTTAGTTCATGTAATTTATCGCATAGTATAAACTCCACATAGATGATTAAGTTCTGTGAGGACAGAGCTTCTGTTGTCT
Source organism: Smutsia gigantea (assembly GCA_032199065.1). NCBI lineage: Eukaryota > Metazoa > Chordata > Mammalia > Pholidota > Manidae > Smutsia > Smutsia gigantea. The sequence continues at coordinate 30,000 of JAVSCE010021728.1, read as the reverse complement.
TATTCATGTTGGCTTCATTCTCATGCTCCACATGGTGGCTGCCTAGTAAACCCAGACTCACCTTCATGGTAACAATGATGGCTGCAGTTACAGATCATATCCTTACAGCAGCTAGTCCCAGAGAAGAGAACGAATGCTTCTAGTAGATCCCAAGGAAGAAATAACTTCTTTCTCTCAGAAACCCCTTGCATCTCCTAGGCTTTGGGAGAGGTTATGGATCCCAAATCAGTCACAGAGGATGGGGTCGGGGTTGGAAGTATTTGGGGAAAAAAAAGTATTTACTTAAGCCACTTAGAACTCAGCTGACATTGAGAGGCCATTCAACCCTGCACCTCTCCCCCTGAAAGAGCTGAGACTGGGAGGAGATGGTTTCCCAAAGATAGAATCATTAGCAAGAGATTGAGGGACGTGTGATAATGTGTTACAAAAAAAGACCACTGGAGTAATACGGGCTCTGGATTAGATTTTTCCCAGAATAAGAATAAGAAAGGCGACTGCAAAAAGTACTTTAATAGGGTAAAGCTCAGCGCCCTAATATGTGCTGAGCCCTGCTTTCAGCTCCGAGGCTATGGCACCAGAGAGTTAGATGGATGCCAAACCTACATCTTTACCTAAGGTGCAGACGACTTGTGAAATTAACAGCTTCCCCTTGACTGGCAGATGGGATGCTGCTCTGAGAGGGGCAATTTTGTGAAAACAGGAGGGTGAAGATATCGGGGTATTTGCTCACCACATTTGAAGTCTTATATTAGCCATTATTTTCAATGACTGTTTCACCACTCTGCCAAACAAGGGAGCTCATAGTCAGCATTTTAGATGTTTATGATTTATCTCTTTAAGTAGATCATATTTTTCTCTTTTCACTTCAGCTTGTACACCCTGTTAACACAGTGCTGACACTTAATGTACTTAGTAATCATTAATTGTTGGGTTTAGTGAATCTAAACAAAAGGGTAAGGGTAGATTAAGTTTTTGTAACAGAAATAATTTTTATCATCAATACCCAAACTCTGTTTTGTCTTTCTATCCCCCTCAAAAAAGAAATTAAGTCTCTAGTGTCATTATTTTTCAGCACAGCTAAGGCACGGTGTACTTTCCTAGCATAGCACTTTCCCCACTATTGGAAATATCTTGTTTGCAAAACAAAACAAATAAAAAACAAAACAAAAGTCATACATCTTTTACAACTGCAAAAAGAAGTTACAAAGGAGGGTAAAAACAGCAAGTCTGCCCACCACTGACATATGTTGGTAGTGGTTGGTTGTATTCTCTTTGAAACTCTAAGTAAACAGACGTGCAAATAAGTATAAACTGTTCACAGGGACAAAGACACCGGTAAGTACTAGGTGTCTTTATGTTCCACTGGCTCCACCATCTGAGGAGAAGCTCCATATGTTGCAAATTCTAACCCTATTGGGGGAATTTAACAGGAAATAATTAATCAAACAATAAAGAACAGTAATGGAAAATCAATCTCAAATAAATTATGCTAATAAACAATGGAATTCTGCTGCTTTTAAAGAATTTATTTGTAGGAACCTGAAAAGAGCTGTACTACGGTCAGGGATATAATGAGCTCTTCAGTATTACCCATAGGAACTCATGGAAAGGCTCATAGTGATAAGTAAAATACCGAGCAGGGTGTGGACAACACTTTCCTTATCAGGCCGAAGTGAGTATCAGATCTATTTTCAGGGCTTCTTAAACTGGGACCCATGAATATCCTCGTAGAGCCTGTAAGTCCTCATAGCTCCCTTCTGCTCCAACAATGGAATGTTAGTTTCTTTATGTGTGATGAACTCATCTTTCTGGGTTAAGTGTCAACAATTTTCCCCAAGTTTTTAAAGAGACTGTAACCTAGAAAAAAGTTTAGACTCACTGTTTATTAGCAGGAAAAAAGATGTTGATCAATGGCAACAAAGCCTTTGGTATGCCGTGGTAAGATAGGTCTTATTGTGCTTTGCTGTTACCCACTGGACAATGTTATCTAGTGAAGAGTTGTGAATACAGGTATCTCGTAATGCAAATCTGAATTGTCTTCCCTGTTTCAATCAATGACAAATCTATCTTTCTAGTCAATCAAGAATGACTTATGTTTGCACCATACTTACATCCTCTCTTGTGTTTATATGTTACATCCAGTCCTTCAGCAAATTCTGTTAGTTTAACTTTAATATATATCCAGAATTTAACCATGACTTACTCTTTCACTGCTACTGCCATGGCCCAAGACATCATTATACCTCACCTGGATTATTACGATAGTCTTCCCATTGGCCTCCCTGCTTCTCCTGCTGTACCCCTTCACTCTAATTCCCAACATAGCAGTTGGAGAGCTCTTGTCAAACTAAAGTCAAATTATTCTCCTCTGGTGTTCAATATATTCCAATACCTTCCTATTTAATCAGGTTTAAAATCCAAAGTATGTCTGCTGATCTACAAGATCCTACATGACGTGGCTACACATTACCTGTCTGCACTCATGTCCTGTTATTCTCTTTTCACTCCCTTTCTTCTAGCTTCACTAGTCTCTTTATTGTTCCATGGATGTAGTAAGCTTACTCTTGTCTCAGGTACCTTGTGCCTATTGTTCCTTTTTTTTAGAATACTATTTGCCCAGCTACCCACACAACTTGCTCTCTCACCTCAGGTTATTATTTAAAAGTCACCTCTGGAAAACCTCTGGTGTGGACACCCTATCAAAAATCTCAGCCTCAACTGCCTTGCTTGCTTCATTTTCTCATCTGAAATGTAATGTATATTTATTTAATTACTTTGATTACTGTCTTCACTACTAGAATATATATTCTAGAAGGTCAACCATTTTTGTCTGTTTTTATTTACTGGTGTATCCCCAGTGACCCAAACTGTACCTCGTATACAGTAGGCACTCAATAAACTTTTGTGGGACATGAGGGAACTACAGAGCTGGGTTGCTCTATGTTAGTCACCCAGCTTTCAAGTGCTATAACTTGCAAAAAAGAAGGGCATTCCACTCTTCTCATTAGTTCTAGATCTCAAATCCACCATATTCATGTTCCATATGAAGTAAAATATTTGTATTTTAATTGAGAAAGGAGACCACTAAGTAATTTAAAAATACATAAATTTATGTATATAGTGTTGACATCAGACAGATCTATATTCAAACCCTGGCTTTGTTATTTACAGATTGTAAAACATGGGTGATACTTATCTTCCATGATTCTTGTGAGAATGCAAACATTTGGTATATATTAGATGTTCAATAAATGATCTGACTTCTCACTGGGGGGATAAAAGACAGGTAAGATGCAAAGAGTGTGACACTTTGGACACTTCAATTTTTATTACTGACTAAAAATGTTTATGTCATAGAGCCACTCACAGGGCAGTACTTCATATTTTTTTGTTCCAAGTAGTAAAACCCTGCCATTGTCTAGGGACCTTGGTAATTTCATGCTAGTTTGATTAACTTAAGTGATTCTTTTCTTCTTGCCCCATACTAATTTTTTCAGATGACTTAGAGCTACTTTCTGCATCAGGCTTTGTCATTTTATAATTTTGGCAACATGAGCTTGGACTCCAGCAATTTTGTTTATGATGCCAAATAATGAGCTACATTAACAGAATTCTGTTGTGCCCAAGTTATTCCATGCTCATTAAATTGTATAATATGTACTTCCCTAAGAGATATAATCAGGTGTAGTATTCTTATTTGCATTGATTTGACCAGCATATTGACATCTTTTGCCTGAAAAGTCTCCTTGGGGAATACTTAATGACTGTTTATTGGAATCGCCTTCAGTAGGTGGTGAAAATACCAGATTCAGCAAATTTTCTTCCTCTAGTTTAGGTGAACAAAGACAGAGGACATGTCATTATTTCAGGTTTTAATTGTTTTTATCCTAGCAGAAAAGATGATAGCAATTTGGATTGTGTAAGTAACTTTGCTAGGTAAGTAACAAAAGATAAACAATAGCCATCAAACATATATTAATCTCATTTTCATTCATGACAGTCCCTCAATGGCCTGGGGCAGGGATATTCCAACACTGGAAAAGCTATGAACTAGACCCAGAGCATTTTATGCAACTAATGATGAGATTATCCTCTTCTACAACCACCTAGGGCCAAACCTCTGGAAATTAAGCAGGTTACTCATGGAAAACACACATATCTTCTGTCAAATTAATTTTTTTCTCTTATTAATATATATTTTTCTTTCCTGTGTACCAAGGCCCAAAGCCTCCTTACTTGAGAATATGGGTCTAATATAGGAAAGGAGGCACCCAAGTATTAGAGGTTTGCTGTGTTACTTCTTCTTAAGGTATTTTCATTTAAAAACAGGTCTGTGAGGAGAGATCAGTGATCATTTCAAGTAATAAACTAGCAATAGCATGCATATAGCATGTTGGGGAGCTATGTATCTCAAATCACCAGGCAGACAAGCACCTACCTAAAAAGCTGACTATACATACTGGCTCGTCGTTCTCATTTTGTTGTACATCGGGTGCTTATTTGGGAGTTTAATATGTTCTTAAGCACATTTTTGTATTCCTTTGGCCTCTTTATTATACATAAGCTCCTCATATCTATGTAGAATTCAATATAAAGTAGACACATGCTCTATACCTGCTCAATAAATATATGGAAAACTAAATTGAATAAGCATTGACTGCCTCCAATGGCCCTTGCTCCCCAGGCAGCAGATTTGAACCAATTAGCTACAATTTTTCAATGCAACTGTGTAATGAATATAACTAATATTTGGGGTGTTCAGTTGATCACACTATCATTTACTCATTTACACATCCATTCATTTAATTAATATTTATTGTGTTCCCATCACATGTAAGGTGCCAGAAATATATGGGCAAATTAGATTGAATCCCTGGTCACAAGGAGCATACAGTAGAAGTAACCACATAAAATGGTGACTCCTAGGTTTGGCCAAATGTTAATTTCCAAGTCATTAAAGAGTAATTTGATATTTAATGTATAGAAACACTATATTGGGCCTCAGTTGTGCCAAATAAGAACTATGAAGTGCCCCTCATGACTATCTTTCTTAAAATTCATCTAAAGTAAAACATTTTGATTTCATTCATTCATTTATTCAACCATTCATTCAGCAAGAAAAGCAATTATTAAACAACGAATTGGGTAAGTGTTGGGTGTACAAAGATAGAAAGAAAAAAACAATAGAAACCGAGGAAGAATGAAAGGTATTTGAAATGATTAAGCTTGGGAAGTATAGACTTACCTACATGCAATCTGATAACTACAAAATTCATAAAAATAAGGGATTTTTGACTTTCTGTAAAATGAATATTGCCTTATTTGTCTTTTTTAAGATAAGTAAAGAAATGAAATATTAGATAAAATTAAAATGTAGGGTTTTTTTCCTCCTACGCATATAAAGGACATCATATGCTATTTGTGAACACAGTGTTGGATAATGTAAAAACTATTTCAGAATATATCTATGATAACATCAAAGGTAGAACATAATTCTTTTTAAAAATCCATTATGTCTATTCAAACAGGAGTCTCAACTTACTTTGGCTGAACAGGACAGTAATCTCAGCAAATTCAATGAAATTGTCAAGTAAATTATTTGGCTGGGCTTATTAGTTTATTTGAAAGGGTAACTCCGGATTAATATTTCCACAATTTATATTTATTATGTAACTAGAAAACCACTCAGGTTCTCATTTTTGACAAAATTAAATATGTCATTAGACCAAAGGTAAAAATACGCAAAATTGTTTTATTTTTCGTATAAGAAGACAGAACTTACCAGTGTACAACATCTAATTTTTGACTTTTGGAATTCTGAGGATTTTTGTTCTGTTAAATTGATATTTGATTTATAAGTTCTTTTTCATTTGCTTACAAAAAAAGTGAATTCTCTTATTGGTATGTCTAACAGTTTCTTTGTAATGACCTGATTTTCATCTCATCTATGGTGTTGCACCATAGCATATAACCACCAAGACTGACTTTTTTTTTTCATCATAGGTTTGAACTCCCCTAATTTGTCAAATCTGTTACTTGAACAAGTTGAATTGCCAGCTTTTATCTCAATTTCTTGACTGCTGTTTAAGAGGATTAGAGGCCTTGGTCAGCTTCACCAGGACGGCTAACAGTTAACAGGCGCCATTGCAGCTCAGACCCAAAAATCAATGGACTGAGTCTGATTGACTGAGTCTCAATTGCTCTGTGGAAAAAGCCTAATGCTGGTCTTCTCTACTTATGCAAACCGAGTCCGACAGAAACCAGCAGTGACCTTTTCCTTTGAAATTCAAATATTAGTGAGGGAATAGGAAGAGGGAGAGATAACAACAACAAAAAAGTATGGAGAAATGAAAACGTGAAAAGGTGTCCTTTGTGCCCAGAAGTAATGTGATTTCATCATTTTACTTGGTACTTCAAGTTCTCTGTTAAGAGAGTCTTTTAATTTTAAAAAACACTCAAAATGTTCAATTATCATCACCTTCTTTTCTGTTTCTTCAAGTTTTAGTAAGCCAATTTACAAATAAAAACCTCCAAAAGTAAGCTTTCCATCTGAAATATTTTCTTTCATTCTAGGGAAGTTATAAAGGAAAATAAAGTACATGCCTTTCTGATTTTTCAGTCAATAAAAAATACTGTGAAACAGATGCACTCATTCTGATGCAATAAAATGTTCTTCCCTCTGTTCACATTGTCATGTGCAAAGTGTATTAATGACCGTCTTTCTCTTATATGTTAGGGATAAGGGAAAAGATGATCTGATTTCATTTTGAAGGTGTTCATACAAGAAAGAGACAGTCATCTATTTCACTTAAATTTTTTTTTCCTAAGAAAGCTTATTATTTTTAACAAATGGGTCTAAGGAACTAGATCTGGTGTTAAAATAGTTCTCTTAGAAGGCATGCAACTTAAGGTACAGGAATTGCTCAAGAACTGGAGGAGCCCTTTGGTAAAAGCAACTCCTTTAACTCTCAACATCTGGGCAACATTTTCTGGAGAAGAGTGTCTCCAGTGAACAACAGTGTTTTGTGTCATAGAATCAGAGTGCTTTAGAGATTTTCAAACCACTTTTTCTAACTCTTTAACTACAGAACACATAAAACAGAATCCAAAAAGTTAAGGACTTGTCCCAAGTCATAAACCAACTGAAATTCTTAAAGTTAAGAATGAAGAACTTGATTGATATGAAGGATCTTAAGAGGCTTTGAAAGAGTAGAAAGTTAAAATCAGAGACTGTTTCACTTGATTTGGATTATCTTGTTAACAATTCTAATTCAGAGGTTTTAAATCACTTTAATCCATGACTTTAAAAAAGATAAGTGCATATTTGTGAAACATCCTAGATAAAGTTTTAAGCAGATGGCAACTGAGACAGTAAATGGATTTAATAAACAGGACATATTTCTAGTGATAGTAGGTTTTTTCTTTGTATCTAGAATATACCTTTTAATAAATGAGATTTTTTTTCATGTGGTGTGTAATTAGATGCCCTTGAAGCTGTTCTTTCAACAAAAGGCAAGGCTGAAACAGTCTGTTTTTGAGGGGGTGGTCCTTTTGTGAAAACAGGAAATTACATTATACCAAATAACTTTTATCGGAATGAAATTTTCTTAAACTTTAATTTTTTGCCTTTTGTCACTAGGAGGGCATTTTGCAGTAGACTAACTTAGTAACAAGTGAAATTTGGAATAAGTCAACATTTTCATTAAAATCATCTGCTATTCCTGAGAACCATAAACAGCCATTGAAACTTGAAGCTTCAGAGAAGGAAATCTTTATTGTAATAAAAGAATCAGCAACATCGTTTATAAGCATCATTTCCATGGCGAAAGATTAGTTCATTCAATAAGAATCTTGTAACATGGTGCCAGCACCGGTGCAATAAACTTTATGGAATGGCTCATAAGATTAGACTAATTAAAGATAATCTAATTTGGACAATTTTATCTTCTGGAAAAGAAATGTGATGTCATCCTCTGGGAAGAGACAATGTTTAGTCTCTGGGGATATGCTAAAAAAAAATTCACAAGATATGTGCAATAATAAGAATTAGGGTTCATCCAAAGACAGTCTTAGATCTACCCATTGCCTCTCAAAAGATCCACCACATAGACTTAAGCCCCATAATTATCTCCCCTATTTGTGACAAGCGTGAGCTAATCAGTCTCTGAGGGAGTTTTCCAGCAGATTCTGAAGAGAGTGTGTGCACTTCACAGTGCTCATCAAGCTATTTTGTACTCAGAACCGTAAATAGCTGACCAAAGTTCATTATCCTCATCTAGACCAGAATTAATTCAAATTAAGAAAAATACACATTTTTAAAACAAGTGTGTAAGATTCAGAACAAAGAGTCTTCACTATTTTTATAACAGCGACATAGGTTCTAGGAACCTATAATCCCATATTAAAAGATTAGAAAAAACATCTGAAGAAATCAGAGAGTGTCTAATTGAGGTTCTTGCCTTTAATCCTGCAAACTGACTCCCTCTTGGATATCAAGATCTGTCAGTGGCGAGCCAGGGGAATTCTGTAAGGAAAAAGCAACTACGAGGAATATAGCATATTCTCCCCTACTTAAGAAATAGAAAAGGAAAAATACAGTGATATGAAAACATAAGCCAACACAAAATTAAGGGAAACCCCTAAAATGGATTTGTGAATATAAGCTAGTAAAGAGTGAAGAGATAAACTTGGCATTCCTCTTTTATAACCATCTTTATAAAACGTTTAAAGCCATGGTACAATGTAGAGTACACAAATGCATGAAAAAAAATTCTCATGAAAGGGTAAACAATAAAGTAACAATAAAAAATTGAATCCACAAGCTCACTAGCAAACAATAAACTTTTTACGAAGTAAACATATTTTACTTGAGTATTTTGCTTGATTGTTAGAGTATTCACGATCTGTCTTTATATAATTCAGTCATTCATTTTGCCAGAGAATTATGTTAATGAGTACTTTCATATCAACACCAAGAAATGCTGCTGTAAGACAGTTTTTCTGTAGAGCTATTATGTAATTGTGCACAATACAATTTAGAAGCCTCACTTGTTGATAATTAATATTTCATGCTTATTTACTAAAGGATAGAAAAATGAGGTTACAGTTCATGAGCAGTAAGTTAAGTTAGCATAAACAATGAGGATTTTGTTTTGTTTTAAGAAATACAAAATCTTTCATAATGTAATAAAAAAGAAACAGTAATCAAGAAAAAAGGGAAAGAAAAGAGTGTACTAAAATCAAGACATACTTTAAAATAATATATTTTAATCACAAAGTAGGACCTTTGCTTCCATCACTAATTGCTTAGAAATTGGTATGAAATTTAAATTATGCAAAGATTATATCTAATAAAATATATATTTATAAGTATATGTGCATGGCAAACATACTTCTCTTCAGACTATTATGCATTAATACTTTAAAAGGGTTAATGTGCTGCCTATTAGGAGAGTTTTTTTTTTATTTCCATCATAAACAAATACATGTAGAAAAACCATTTAAAATCTTTTAATAAGCAATTTAATATTTTATTAACAGTCTTTTTGTAGAAGACATCTTTTGTAGCAAACTTGATTTTGAGGGATGACAAAAATCATTAGGAATAATTTCTTAATACAGAGAAACTTGGAGCTGAGCGTAAATATGGGAAAATTAAGTCAATCTTATACTTTCTCGTTTTCAGTTGCAAATGCAAAACAGTTTTTAGATTACTATCTTTTGACCTACACATACTATTACACAAGATATCCCACTCCTCTTCAGACAAAACACCAGTGTACATTCATTAGTTACATTTAAGCAGCACCTATACACATTTGTATGAATGATCCAAATAATAAATTTCAAAACATGGAATTTTTGGTAAAAGGTGATTTTGATAAGTATCATAACCAATTATCATCTTGGTAATTATAAAGATATATGATCATTTTTAAAATCCAAACTTCGTTCTGATTTTTAAAAACATCACTAATTCTATTAAGTACTAGAGATTATGAAAGTAGTATAAATTAATGACAATATATGTACTATGTGACTAATATAGTCAGTGTAAAGGGGAAGGTTAAGAAATTCACAGTGACTAAATTCAATGTGCATACTTCGTATTAAAAGGGGCAGAGGGCAAAATAAGTGAGGAGAGGAACAGAGCCCAAACCTAAATTATCCAATCTCCCCATAAAACTTGGAATTGTCATCCCATGACTTCATGGAGTTGGCCACTGTATGATGGAACCACTATATCTGAACCCCTTAATCACCAAATGTCAGATGGGAGGTGAAACTCATCCAGTTATTTGATTTATAATTAAAATAACATGCTCTTTCAGGGATGTAATTTTAGCCTCACTTCTCAGATTTCATCTCAGAAAAGAAAAATAATATCATATTTTTACATTCTTTCTATATTTTACATTATTCCTATGCTTTTGTGTTGAAAAATGAGAGCTATATAGTTTACTATTGTAATTTAACCATTAAACCAGTTTAATGTTTCCTCATGAGTCATGAGGAAAAACGTGGGCAATCAGAAACTACTTGAAATTTATAAGCAATGTTAAAAAATAAAAAAGAGCACACATCAACTTGGGACATCATAGGTATGCAGGGGTGACAATATCATAGGTATTATGAGGCGTGTTTGGGCTCTGTCCCATTTAGGGAGGCAAAACTATACTGTGTGGTATAAGTCCAAAACCTCTATCAGACTAGCATAGAGGAAGGAAGGTTTATTCCATGCTTATGCAATCTTGCCTTCATATTACAGCCACACGGGCAGGTTTTTAAAATCCTGATGCCTAAGCAGAAACCCAACCCCACAGAATAATATATAAAATAAATTGTAAAAAGTATTCAGGCATCAATATTTATTTTAAAGCTCTCTGGGTGATTCCAGCGTGCAGCCAAGATCGAGATCTATTGATCCATACCACCCTCTTCTCTCCCTGGCAACCTAGAAGACTGTCTTAAATGGTGCCTTGGAATTGGAGGTTCCTAACTAGAAGCTGTTAGAGTAATTCAATGGTTCTCACACTTTTTGCCCTCAGGTCCCCTTTTCACAATTAAAGATTATGGAGGACTCTATGAGAGCTTTTGTTGAAGTGGGTTATATCTCATGACATCTGCTCTGTTTGAAATTAAAACTGAGAAATTTAAAATTAGTTAATTAATTAACTTCAGAATAAAAGTTGTGAACCCATCACGTTACCATAACCTTTATTTTAAAAATTTGTATTTTACTCAACAAAAAATGTCAGAGAAGTAGAAATGTTTTAACTTTTTGCAAATTGTCGGGGTTTTTAGCCTTCCCTGAGCCCTCTCCGAACCTGTGGAGAGGGCGGGAAGGGGGAGACACGCTCTGGCAAGGCAGGACCAGGAAGGGTGAGTGCCGACTGTCCCCCGAACACCAGCCTCCGCCTTGCTACTTGAGGCCAGAGACAAACAGAAGCGACAGGGAGCTCAGTCAAAGCAGGAACTCGTTTATTGTGGAAACAGCAGAGTATATATAACATTCATGGGCCAATCAGCATAAAGGTCAAACAGTCATAAGCTCTTCACACAGGAAGGCACATAATGCAAGCAAACGGTGTCCACGAGCTGATCACGTTCATGGAAGACTCAAGCCACCAATAGGGAGATACCCAGAACACAGGTAGACTAACGTCATAGCCCGCCAAAATGCCTGGGCACCACCCCATGCTCATCCAGCGAGCGCCATCTTGGCAATGCATTTAAAGGCTACTTCTTAGATTAGAAGGCCCTACAGCAAATCTTAATGACTGGCTTAAGAGAAGGTAGCTTGGTTTTCATATCTGCTTCTATATTTACTCGGTTGCAGTAACCCATGTCTGGAAAACTTCACTATGCACTTATGAGACAATGACAGTGAAAAACACAAATACCATTTAGTATTATTAAGAAAATAGTTTTGACCTCATACACATCCAGAAAGGATTAGTCTTTCTGATTAGCCCCAAGGAGTCCTTGGAGCACAGTTTGAGAATTGTTGGACCCAATGAAAGTAATCTCCATAGTGCACATGAACACCAGTATAGCAAAGCAATATTGCAAAGCCTTATCCTGCTGTCCCCAAAAGGCTAAGACAAAGGAATCACTTGGATGTACAGAAGAAATACTGTTCATTGCTATTTGCTTAGTGACTTGTTAGGTTAGTGGCAGAACAGGTGCTATTTCAGCCTGGCCTAATTTAACTAGAAAATTCCACTATTTTTAACAAATAAATTTAAGTATCAAAAAACTATAAATCCTACACTGAATGATTTTTACATGCTTGAAAGAGCCAATCATTGTACGCCTAGTTGGCAACACAAGGCATCTCTGAAAGAAAGGCAGAATTGAGGACTGTTTTATGAGGTCAAATTTTTACAAATGATGACTGAGATGCATAAAAACATATGTATGACTTCCTTAAATTTGTGCAAGTGCTCTCACTTTGCTATCTTTTTCATTACGTTGTTACCATCTTAGGTAGATAATTTACCTTTTAAAATGATAGGACAATGAGAAAAGGATATCTTTATGGCAAGGAAATATGTTGGCTCATCAATATGACTAAAAATTATATAAACAACTCATATTTATTCCTAAGAACTTTTCAGTTGTTACTGCTGCTGTTATAGTTGTTCTTTTGTCCCCACTTTTTAAAGGCAGAAGCTCTTCAGATGGAAACAATATTCTCTTTGATTTACTTCCTCTGACCTTAAAAAAAAGTGTTTCCTCGTTGGTTTGTTTTCTTTGTCCTTTGTTATCTTATCTGCATATTCCATATCTAGCATAACATATGAAATAGGAATGCATACACATTCAATCTTGTTCTTTCCATTTTGACCACTGTTCACACTTACAGTCACCTTTAACTCTTCTGTTCTCCAAGATGCCAGCTTTTTCTTCCACCTGATGTCATCAGCAGACTTAACAAGCATGCTTGATATTCCATCATCCTGGCCATTGGAAAAACGTCCAATAGCACTAAGCTGATCCCTGCTGAACATTTCTTGTTATAGTTACCCTTAATTCATTCCCCAAATGATTTTTATAATCTATATCTTTAGATGTGTTATAGGTAAGGTTGGCCAGTAGTCCTTTAGTATGTAATATATTTCTAATAATTAAGAAATACTCTAATCAGAAATCTGCATAATAGCAGTAGAACTCTTATAGAATTGAATGTTCCTCATAAATGAGAGAGTTATGCATTTGCATTAATGGCTAATATTGACACTTATAAGTGTAATACAAAGTCATGAGGCCAGGAAAAACACATACTGTCATGAAATGTCCATTACTTGTTTCAACTTTGACTAAAATACCCATATGACCCAAGGGAAATTAGAAAGAAAAATAATACTTTATAAATCATTAAACTGAAGTTTACACTATAGCTATCCTATTTGTAAATTATGTCTAAATAACCATCTTTACTTCTGTTTGTAACTGAAAAAATCATATTTTGTGAAGCCAGCTTATTTTCTTCCCCCACACTACCTCTAATATGTCCCCATCCAAATGTTCATGATGTGATCGCGTGCACACACACACACACACACATACACCTCTTTTTATTAAAGAGTTATACTGAAGTATTTCTAATTGGGTTAGTTTTTATAGTCTTATCACTGAAAATATTTTTAAAGTTATATCCTGATGAATCAAACATTATTAGGATTCATAATATTCACATACTAATGCTACTTTCCAGACAAGACAAGGTAAGAGGATGGCTAGGCAAAATGGAAATTTTCCAGAACTTCCCTAGGAAGGTAAAATGTTGGATAATTTGATACTGTTATTGAATAAGATAATCAACTAATAAAGATTTATTAAATGCTTAATAGGTAGTTAACATAAAGCTAGATTATTCTAAATATTATAAAATAAGATAACAGCCTCAAATAGCTTTTCAAGGGCTAATAGCTTAGTTACAAAGATTAGATAAAAGTAGGTGATGCTGCCAAATCAGCACAGGCATTTTTACTCCTGAACTGTAGGATTTTAGAGATGATTAGGGAGTATTCGTTTGATAGTAGAAAGATATGTTTATGTAAGAGGCAGCACGTGAAGGAGGATTTGAAGGATAAGTCAATCCTTCAAATAAATGGAGATAAATGGAGAGTAACATTGAGAACATTCCAGATGGTAGAAAAGAACGTTTGAAAGTAGGGAAGCAGTAATGAGGCATGTAAATAAAACAGACCTCAACACATATTCTGTGGGTACATGTCTCTTACAAATGTTGGTGAGTCTGTGCTACATTCTAGAATTCTGAAGGAGGAAGCTTTTACAGACAAGTGCTCTGAACATAAACAGAGCTAAGAAGGTGTTATCAATTCTCTAGTCTGCTTAACAAATCCCCATCAAGTACCCTAAGCTGCTCTGTATGTTTGCGGCTTAGAAGAGCAAACAGTTACTATTTCACTGCTTTGGTTGTATGCCCTAGTAATTTCAAGATAGGGTGGTTTGATCTCAGGGTCCTCAGGAGGCTATGAGGAATTTATTGCCTGGGGCTGTAGTCATTTCAGGGTTCTAGTGAAAGAGAATGTGCTTCCTCTGTTGGTTATTGGCAAGCCTTGAAAAGTGCTCTTCCAAACTCACTTATTTGGGTCTCCCCATGGGACAGCCTCTGGAAAGGCAGCTGGCTTCCCCTAGATCTTGTGAGTCAAGGTAGAGTAAGATCACCCAAGAGAAAGCCAGGTCTTTTTATAACCTAATCTCAGATGCAAAACCCAGGAAGCAGAATAATTGTGGGCCATCTTGGAGGCTGCCTATCATAAAGAGCAAGGTTGATTTTAGATGCGTGAGAGAAAAAGCTACTCTCTTTGGGCCTCATGCTCTTGGGGATAAAAATAGGATGGTCTTGAGGCCTTTGAAAATTCCTTCTTATTTTCAAATATACCTGCACCTGCAACACAGTGAAGAAATTGGGAATTAGGAAGGAATAAAAATTTGAGAAATATGACTTACAAAATGTAGTTTATCCTTCTTTCTTTAGGTTATCTTATGATTCTTTTAGCCCAAGGATAAGAAAGAGATGCTCTTCATTTTTCCTAAGGCAATGACAGGCATTGTTAATTAATCATGACATTCTTTCACTGAATCCAAATGTGACCTCAGAATCTTTTCTAGTACAGTGTCCCAGATGTTTACAATCAACTGATAAGAGATCAAATGTGATTTTTCCATCCCAGTTAGCCTTTAGAGGAGAAATTCCTCAGCTTTCATGAATATGTGGACAGTTGACTTATATAAAAAGTTTTCTCTCCAGTGAGGAAAAAGGTGGCTTTTTAATAAATACTGTTCAATCAGTTAGATATCCATTTAGAAAAAAAAATTTGGCCTCTACCTGACACCATATACAATTATAGGTAGGTGATAGATCTAAATATGAAAGGCAAACCCATAAAGAAAGCTATGTATATAATACACAATATTAAATTTAATTTTATTTATCATGAAAAGGCAAGCAACACAGGTAAAAATATATGCAATATAGAAAAAATGATGAAGAGTATATATCCAAAATATATAAAGAATATCTATAGATCAATAGGAAAAAGAGAGTCAACCCAATAGAGATAAGGGCAAGCAACTTGAGGAGGGAACTCTCAAAAGAGGACATCTCATTGGATAGTAAACCCACTAAAGATAATTCTGTAACTACATATACACTAGAATAGCTAACATGAAAACAGCTGACAGTTTCTAGTATTGGTAATGATATAGATAATGTCAATTCTCCATATAATGTGAATATTGGTACAACCATTTTGAAAAATTGGTATATCTATTAAGTAGCCACATAGCTTTTGACACACGAATCTCATTCCTACACACGTACAGTGGATAAATGGTGGTATACTTATGAAATACTATGCAACAATGAAAATGGAGAGGAAAAAAGCTAAAGTTGCATGCAACAATTTGGATTCACAAACAAATCTGAGCCAAAGAAGGCAAATACTGAAGGATATATATATATATATACACACACACACATATATATATATAGCATGATTACATTTATATAAGTTACCATATGCAAAACTGATCTATGGTGTTAGAAGTCAGGATAGTGATTTGTTTTGGAGAAAAAAGAGGAAATAGATGTTGGTACAGGAAGTATGAGGGGCCCAAGTAGGGATTTCAAGGTACTGATAATCTGTTTCTTGACCTTAGTGGCAGTCACCAGGTTGTGTTCATTTTGTGATAATTATTGACTTTTATTTCTGCACTTCTCTCTATATAAGTTACATTCCACTAATAAAGGCAAAAACAGTCAGCTTTATCTCAGCTGAATCAGAGGATATTAAGGATTCTATGCTAATTTGGAAAATAACTCTATACTCCATCAACTATGAGGTCAGTATAACCATGGGTTGCAGAATAATAAGGAAGCTAAGATAATAGATTTTACAGAATTTAAGGAATACATTTATTTGAAACAAATACAGGAGATGTCTTCTGAGCTTTAGCCATCTCCTGGCAGTTGAATGTGATTCAAGTGAGGAATATTCTTATAATGTATCCCTGTTGGAATTTTGACAAAGCTTTCAAGCTAGTTAAATTCAAGTTATATTTTATACACATTACTATGTAGCCTTCCAGACTTCTTGATGTGCAAGTCTGGTTACCTCACAAAGTTTCATCCAGACTTGCAAACAGGCAGGAATGACAATTCAGACAGTATTAAGGTAACATTTTGTATTATTTATTATCAAATTAGCAAACAAGCAGTGCCAAGGGTAAACTCATGAGCAAGGATGCACAGAGATGTGAGGGAACTCAGGTCCCCAGGGCATCCTTTGGTGCCATGGAGTGGGCTTAAAGTCAGTGGTCACAGAAGCCACACAAAAGTAGTAATCACTAGGTCAAAAAATTATGTATTGGCTCACTGCCTTTTTATATCATCTTAAACTGAGGAAGGGGAGGGAGAGGAAAATGTCAGCTCTCAGGGGTCCACTCTTTAGCCATAAACAAAATATCTTGCTACAACCATTGTTATATAATCTAGTACCATTGTGGGGGGCTTATGCCTTCCTGAGCCTGCTCCAAATTTCAGTTCTGTATCTCTGGCTGTTGCCTACCACAGTGGGCTGGTTTCATTTCTTCATTCATTTGTTCCTTTATATTTGAAGGAGCATTTGTAAATCCTATCTACATATCAGGTACTGTAATAACCCCGGAAATTCAAAGTTAAGTGGTGCTTAGTTCCTGTCTTCTAGAAATCTTTAAAACCACATTGTCATATTTATCTTTCAGCTAACTTCACATGGTTTTGAATTTTTTCCTTCAAATTTACAAGGAAAATTAACTGAAAGAAACAAAGATCTTATAAACATGTTAAATTGCTCTCAGCTGAGATCTGAGGAATTTTGAGAAATTGTGTGATTTCTATTGGATAAAGCATTTCTGACTGCCTCCTCGGGTTCAAAGACAAATGCCCCAATAACTGTAACAGTATCTGATTTTAAGACCACTTTATTCCTACACTGGATGAAAACATACTTCCTCTTTCACTTACTTCACCTATGGATCCTACCTGGAGCCTAACCAGGCCAATTGTTCTTTCATGTGAGACTGCTTCAGTTTTTTGCAGAGCATTATCCTTCCCTCCCTCATTTCCTTGTGCCCCTGAGGTTTTTCTCCTCTGGCCTAGTAACTGTGTTCCTTTACAACCCCTCACCCATTACCCCCCAACCACCGTGACATCTGAGTTGCTTCACTCGCAGTGAATTTTGGTTTGTGTCTACCTCCTCTGTCAGGGCAGCACGGCCAACCAGCAGCCGTCCACGGACAGCAGGACTCAGGCCTTCAGGACGACCACTCACCTGCCTCCCCCTAGTCTGTGTTCCACTGTCAGCACAGAGTAGGAGCATGTTAAGCTTTTTGGGCAGCCATGTCATAGTGCTGACTCAAATTAAAAATGTGTGTTACTCCAAGCCTTTTCACACATATTTCCAGCCTCTTTCCCTCCCCACCAATTCTTCCTCAAATATAGTTAAGCTCAAATGCAGAAATCTAACATTTTTCTTAAATTTCGTACTGTTGCATTTTATCCATTGCACAAACCTTGTGATCTCTTTGTTACATACTTGGTTATTCAATGTATCTACAAACCCTCTTAGCCTTAGCATGTTTTATGCATATTGATGAAAAATAGTAAAAGGAATTAGACAAAATAGGTATTGTGGCAAGTTACCCAAATGTTCCTCTCTGGTTTGAAAGAGGAAAATTTACCGGAAAATAAGTCTGAGAATGACTTTTTTTCAATAGGAAATCTCCCCCAGATGGATTCTCACTTACTTAGGCACAGAAGCAGCAGGGCCTCCACTGGCCCCCACGGGCCTAGAAGCTGAGTGTCCACTCCCGCTGCTGTCAGGGTGCCTGCGGCAAATCACAAACCCACAATTAGATGATAGGACTGTTTCTTTAAAGCATA
This sequence comes from Smutsia gigantea, assembly GCA_032199065.1. Taxonomy (NCBI): domain Eukaryota; kingdom Metazoa; phylum Chordata; class Mammalia; order Pholidota; family Manidae; genus Smutsia; species Smutsia gigantea. The sequence continues at coordinate 11,543 of JAVSCE010021728.1, read as the reverse complement.
CTCTCATGTCCCCGGGATCTGATACTCTTTCTATGCAACATTGGTTAATGCTAGACAAGAAAAGGCTGCTTCAAATCTCAAAGTTTCAAGAAGGGAAATTTATTCTAGGACTGTCCTAATCTAGTAAGAAAAGTCCAAAAATGCTTCAAGACCTTTTGAACTATTCAAGTGTACTGATTATTTGCTAACTTCTCACCAAAGCACTTCAGTCACAAATTTCATATCCTACCATCTATAAATTAAAGACAAAAAAACACTTCAGCGACCCCCCCACACATCCCCCAGGGCTCTCACTTAGTTCAGTCTGTAAGGGAAGAAGCTCACTAATCGCACAGAAGGGCCCAGGGAAAGGTCACACAGAGCCCTCAGGTAGAGGCTCACTGGGGTCTAGAAAAACTACTCACCTGGGGAACATGAGAAACCTGTTTTGACCATAATAATAGTTATTTCTCTCTGACCTGCACAAGAATCCATCAATCTTTTATGCTAAGTCATCAGAAATATACACCCAAAGTCAAACGTTTTAAAGACCTGAATGTTCACCTTTTCCAATTAATGTACATATCAAAGATCTAGTGTTGTCATCGAAGTTTTGAATTTTCTTGTATCACTCAGTCACCAGAACCAAACGAAGAAACAAGTCTTTTTAATCTAATCACCTTTATCAGCCAAGTTATATGCATGAAGGAGGCTTCCTGGGTACACCTCTTTGAGCTCAGCTGATACAATTTATTGGTCCAAAGAAAACAAAGAAACAAGACCTATTATACCAGTATGCGTTAAAGACAGAAGATATTTTCACCTGAAGTAGGGATATTTTAAGTGATTTACCAAGTATTCTGCGAAACCCATACTGTATTAAGGTTCAGAGCTTGAAGAACTGAAAGAAGGGAACAGTTCTGGCAGCACATCTCATAGCAGAGGCTAAAGGGAGGCAGGACACGGTTGACACACACGAAGGTGTATCAAGAGGTCAAACACCTTGCTTTTTGTTTGTTGATGCATATGATATCCATGAACCCATTTAGGATCTAAGGAAAAAAAAGGATTTCAAACTCAAGTCCTCCACCTTGAATAGCCAAAGCAATCCTGAGAAGGAAGAAGAAAGCAGGATGGGATTACGCTCACTGATTTCAAGCTCTACGACAAAGCTACAGTAATCAAGACAATTTGGTAGTGGCACAAAAACAGACACATGAACCATTGGAAAAGACTAGAGAGCCCAGATATAAACCCAAGAATACATGGGAAATGAATATATGATAAAGGAGCCATGGGAAATGGCAGCCTCTTCTACAACTGGTGTTGGCAAAACTGGACAGTTACATGCAAGAGAGTTGTGAAACTGGATTATTTTCTACCCCCATACACAGAAGGAAACTCATAATGGATCAAAGACGTGAATGTAAGTCATGAAACCATGAAACTCTTAGAAGATAACATAGGGAAAAATCTCCTGAATATAAACATCAGCAAATTTTTCTGAATGCATGTCCTCGAGCAAGGGAAACGAAAGCAAAAATGAACCTATGGGACTACAACAAACTTCAAAGTTTTTGTACAGCAAAGGACACTATCAACAGAACAAAAAGGCATCCCATAGTATAGAACATACCTGTAAATGACCTATCTGACAAGGGGCTAACAACCAAAATATATAAAGAACTCACACGCCTCACACCCAAAAGAAAACAACCCGATTAAAAAATAGGCAGAGGATATGAACAGACAATTCTCCAAAGAAGAAATTTAGATGGCCACAGTACATGAAAAGCTGCTCCACTTCGTTAATTATCAAGGAAATGCAAGTAGAAGCCACAATGAGATATCACCTCATACCAGTTAGGATGGCCGGTATTGAAAAGACAAAGAACAACAAATGTTGAGGAGGATGTGGAGAGAGGGGCACGTCCTAATCTGCTGTAGGGAGTGTAAGCTAATTCAACCATTGCAGAAAGCAATATGGAGGTTCCTGAAAAAGCTAAAAATAGAAATATCATTTGAGCCGGGAATTCCACTCCTAGAAATTTACCCAAAGAATAGAATTTCTCAGATTCAAAAAGACATATGCACCCATATGTATATTGCAGCACTACTTACAATAGCTAAGATATGGAAGCAACCTAAGTGTCCATCAGCAGATGAATGGATAAAGCAGAGGTGGTATATATATACAATGGAATACTATTCAGCCATAAGAAAAGAAACAAATTCTGTAATTTGCAACAACATGGATGGAGCTGAAGGATGTTATGCTCAGTGAAATAAGCCAGGCAGAGAAAGAGAAGTATCAAATGATTTCCCTCATTTGTGGAGTATAACAAGGAAGCAAAACTGAAGGAGCAAAACAGCAACAGACTCACAGACTCCAAGGATATACGGGTTTCCAAAGGGGAGGGTTGGGGGAGGGCGGGAGAGGGGTTGAGGGGTAGTATGATGGGCTCACATGGTGTGGGGGGGATCATGGGGAAGACACTGTAGCACAGAGAAGGCAAATAGTGACTCTGTGGTATCTTACTCCACTGATGGGCAGTGACTGCAATGGGGTGTGGGGGGACACTCTAGGACGGGTGAATGTATAACTATATTGTTTTTTCACGTGAAACCTTCATGAGAGTCTATATCCATAATACCTTCATAAAATAAATGAATTTAAAACAAAAAACAAAGTCAAATCTTCGGTCTGAGGAAGGTTAGTGTATCTTACCAGCAGGAAGGACTCCAGGTGGATTGCAGGGGAGGATTGGGGACTGAGGGCTGAATGGGATCGAGATGGGCTGAGGGAGCCGGCGGGCCGGGACTTCCGGGGCGGGTGAGGCTTGCGAGGAGGGCTGGGCAGGCGGTGGGGCTGCCACTCCGCAGGTCCCTGGCCTCCGGGGCGGGGGCGGGCTGCGGGCGGCGGAACCAGCTGAGCAAAGCTCCCATCAGGAACGATCAGCGGGTCTGTCAGTTGAGCGGCGGCTGCGGCTCTACTGGACTCCCTTCACTAGCGCACCTTGGCCAGGGGCGAGGCGGGCATTGTGCGCTGGCGGCACGCGGTAACAGGTTGCCAGGAGACGGGGCACGAATGCCATCTCGGGGCTCTCGGCTCGGGCCCCGCCCCTCCCGGGGGAGTCCGCGCGTGGGACAAAAATGAAACCCACCCCTATGCTGCCTTGAGCACCTTCACCAGCTTTTTATTTTTTAAAAAAAATTTTTTAATGGGTTTCTCCCACTTTATTTCTCCCTTTGACTGATTTTGGCATCAAAGGTTATTTCCCCTGGGCTGGGACCATATTTTCCCCCAGAGTTTCACTGGTAAAATAACAGACATACTTATTTTTTTTTCTTTGTGTGTGTGGGGGATATTAAGGTATTACTGATATACACTCTTAGGAACGTTTCACGTGAGAAAACAATGTGGTTACTACATTTACCCATATTATCAGGTCCCCACCCATACCCCAATGCAGTCACTGTCCATCAGCTTAGTGAGATGCCATAGAGCGTTTGTGGGCATTTTGACTTCCAATTTTCGTGTATTGCGCCTTAAATTCTGGCCCCCTTCCCCTTTCTTTTTCATTCATATTTTTTTTGTTTTTTGGTTTTTTTCAAATAATTTATTTTGGATCATTAATCTACAATTACATGTGCAATATTATGATTATTAAACTACCCCCTTCATCAAGTCCCCCCCACCAACCCCATTAGAGTCACTGTCCATCATCGTAGTGTGAGATGCCATAGAGGGTTTGTGGGCATTTTGACTTCCAATTTTCGTGTATTGCGCCTTAAATTCTGGCCCCCTTCCCCTTTCTTTTTCATTCATATTTTTAAAGATTGCCTGGCTGGCTAATTTGCAGCGGGGTGATGTGGGGGCGGCCGTGCAGAGCGCGTAGCGACCAGGGTCCTGGTGGGGAGGGGTGGCCTGGGGGCGCGAGGGGGCGGGCCCAGGGAAGCACCGCCCCGCGCCGGGCGGGGCCTCCTGCCGGTCCCGCGGCGGGCTTCTTCGGTGTCGGGGCGCCGGGCCTCAGGGCTGCTCTCTCCGCGGGAGCCGTGTCCACGCTCAGTGTTGGGGTGGGGGGGCCGGGAAAGGGCTGCGTTTTGGGGTGAGGCCGCTCTCGCTGCGGGATCTACATTCTCTTAACGGCCGAGGCGGCGCTTCGCTGCGGAGACGGAGCGAGACCCGCCGGACGGCGGCTGCGAGAGGTAAGGCCGCCGTGCCGGGTCCGAGCCGCCTGCAGGGCCGGGGCTGCCGGCGCCCCGGAGCCCCGGCTCCCTCGCTCCTCAGTCCACACGGCGAGTCGCGGTGGAGGCCGAGGCCGAGCGCGCCCGGCGGGGTCGGCCCGCCATCGTCCTCGGCCTGCTGCTGCGCGTGCGCGGGGCGGCCTGCGGGGGCAGCTGTGTCCCCAGAGAGGCCCGTTTGGGGCCCCGGAGGGAGGTTCCCGGGACGCGAATGTGCCCTATAGGCCCTCGCGGAACAAAGCATCTCCACTGAGGCGAGACGCAGCGAGTCAGGCGCAGGAGCCCCGCGGGAGGCGACCCCTTCCCCTGCCATGTCTGCCTGGGACCCGCCAGAGCTTCCGAAGAAAGGCAGGGGAGTCCCAGAAAAGGCGGTCCCGCCCAGAGGGGCCGAGGCTCGGGGGGCTTCCCCCCATTCGGAAGCTGGCCGTCCCTGTGCGGCAGAGGGAGGGGAGCTGGGGCCGCAGGCGGCGGCCACGGGTCGCCTGCGGGAGAAGCGCCACCGCGCGGGGGATGGCGGGAGGTTTGTCTTCAGCCCCCGCCCGCCCCTCCGCTCCTTTTCCTCCAGGTCTTCCCAGAAGCTGCGTGGCTGTCTAACCGTGTCCAGTCACCGCGGCCTGCGTCTTGACAGGTTCTGTCTTTCCAGATCTCACAGGGTCAAGAGGAGTCGTTCAGAAAGCTGCTGGGTCACCTTTGTCTCATTTGATAGGAGGGAAGAAAGACTCTGAAAAGGGAAGCGGCTTGTCAGGGTCAGGAAGAGGTGGGGAGACGTCAGTCACGGGCTCCTGGATTGCTGCTGTCCACGCAGACGTGCAGAAACAAATTTCCTCTTAAAAGATGCTTTTGAGGAACCGCAATCAAATTAGAAAAGAGAGTTTTAGAAACGACCTTTGTTGAAGGCACTTACTCCCTTTTTCCAAACCTTCACGAGGATTCTCGGAATCAAGGCTTTAACATTATTGGTAAGTAAAACAGATAAACAAAATAGCCTTTGGGGTTTATCTTCCCCTGCAACATCAGTTTTAAAGAGGGCATATTTTGAGATGCTATTGTTTGCTTAATAATTCTATTTTAAATGTTTCTGTGTCAGTGAGAGGGAGCAGAGTAGTTAAAGCACTAAAGAACATTGCAGGTTTAAACAGGCTCTGAGGGATGGATGTTATCTTCCTTTTCTTCTCCAGGATCAAAGATGACCCAGCTGGTGTAGTTTTTAGTAGAAAATTGAGGAGATCCAAGGGCAGCCAGCACTCATTCTGTTCCTCCTTCCTTCTCTTTCAGGTGTGCCTTCCCAGCTCTCCCTGCTCTTCCAAGAACAACAGAAAATGAACAACAAATCCCAGGTGAGTTTCTTTTATTCCCTTTTCCATGTCCCAGTGGGTGTCCTGGCTTCTCTAAATGTGTTCATATATTATGGTGGAAATATGGAAATCAGTAAAAACCTTCTTCAGGTAAATGAAGAGTGAGCGAGTGGCTCCTGACCAGCGGCAGAGGTGACTGTCATCTGTGTAGGTTATGTGATCCTAGAGTCATCAAGGGTGAGTGGCACATTTGTCTTTGGTCTTCCTGATCTACACAGGATTTTCATTGACCACAAAGAGAAACCATCCAGTATTATGAGGACAGAAAGACTTTCTGGACTGGAGTCTGGAAGCAATGTCTTTGAGGGTCTTCATGTAGGGAATGCCTTGTACGAACCCCCCTGTTGCCTGTAGTTGTTCTTGGTTGGAAGTGGAGGGCAGAACTCATTAGGGTTCCAAAGAGAGCTTTCTGAATATCCACTGTGATCAGGGGAAAAAGCTAAGGCCATCTGGAGGAATGAAGTAAATGGACTGCGTGTCCTTAAAATAACTCCTGAAAGTGTATAGGTTGGGCAGTAGATAGTTCAAACTCATCATCTTTGGCAAGTGTTTATCTACCCATTCACCCTTTTTTTATTAAGGTATCATTGATATACACTCTTAGGAAGGATTTCACAAGAGAAACAATGTGGTTACTACATTTACCCATATTATCAAGTCCCTACCCACACCCCAGTTCAGTCACTGTCCATTAGTGTAGTAAGATGCCAGAGATTCACTGTTTGCCTTCTCTGTGCTAGACTGTTTCCCCGTGACTCCCCACACCATGTGTACTAAACATAATATTCCTCAATCCGCATCTCCTGCCCTCCCGACCTGCCCTCCCATACTCCTCCCCTTTGGTCACCACTAGTCCCTTCTTGGAGTCGGTGAGTCTGCTCCTATTTTGTTCCTTCAGTTCTGCTTCATTGTTATACTCCACAAATGAGGGAAATCATTTGGTACTTGTCTTTCCCTGCCTGGCTTATTTCACTGAGCCTATTATCCTCCAGCTCCATCCATGTTTTTGCAAACGGTAGGATTTGTGTGCATGTATCTTTTTGAATCTGACATCTTTCATTCATGGGTAAATTCCTAAGAGTGGGATTCCCGGGTCAAATGGTATTTCTACTTTTGGAATTCAGAGGCACCTCCATATTGCTTTCCACAATGGCTGAACTAGTTTACATTCCCACCAGCAGTGTAGGAGGGTTCCCCTTTGTCCACATCCTGGCCAACATTTGTTGTTGTTTGTCTTTTGGATGGTGGCCATCGTTACTGGCATGAGGTGATATCTCATGGTTTTAATTTGCATTTCTCTGATGATTAGCGATGTGGTGCATCCTTTCATGTGCCTGTTGGCCATCTGAATTTCTTCTTTGGAGAGTTGTATGTTCCTATCCTCTGCCCATGTTTTAATTGGGTTATTTGCTTTTTGGCTGTTGAGGTGTGTGAGTTCTTTGTATATTTCGGATGTTAACCTCTTGTCGGACATGTTGCTTACAAATATATTCTCCCATACTGTAGGATGCCTTTTTATTCTGCTGATGGTGTCCTTTGCTGTACAGAAGATTTTTAGCTTGATGTAGTCCCATTTGTTCATTTTTGCTTTTGTTTCCCTTGCCAAGGGAGATACATTCAGGAAAAATTTCCTCCTGTTTATATTCAGGAGATTATTGCCTATGTTGTCTTCTAAGAGTTTTATGGTTTCATGACTTACATTCTGGTCGTTGATCCATTTAGAGTTTACATTTGTGTATGGAGTTAAACAATAATCCAATTTCATTCTCTTGCATGTAGATGTCCAGTTTTACCCACACCAGTTGTTGAAGAGGCTGTCATTTCCCCATTGTATGTCCGTGGCTCCTTTATTGTATATTAATTGACTATATATGCCTGGGTTTACATCTGGATTAGTCGGTTCCATTGGTCTGTGGGTCTGTTCTTGTGCCAATATCAAATTGTCTTGAGTACTGTAGAGCTTAAAGTCGGGGAATGTAATCCCCCGAGCATAATTCTCCCTTCTCAGGATTGCTTTGGTTATTTGGGGTCTTTTGTAGTTCCATATGAATTTTAGAACTATTTGTTCCAGTTCATCTACGAATGCTGCTGGTATTTTGATAGGGATTACATTGAACCTGTAGATTGCTTTAGGCCGGATGGCCATTTTGAAAATATTAATTCTTCCTAACCATGAGCATATGATGTATATCAATTTATTGGTATCTTCTTTAATTTCTCTCATGAATATCTTAGAGTTTTCAGGATATAGGTCTTTAACGTCCTTGGTTAGGTTTATTCCTAGGTATTTTATTCTTTTTGATGCAAGTGTCAATGGAATTGTTTTCCTGATTTCTCCTTATGCTAGTTCATCATTATTGTGTTGGAATGCAACCGATTTCTGTGTATTCATTTTGTGTCCTGCAACTTTGCTGAATTCAGATATTAGTTCTACTAGTTTTGGAGTGGATTGTTTTGCATTTTTTATGTACAATAACATGTCATCTGCAAACAGTGACAGTTTAACTTCCTTAACAATCTGAATGCCTTTTATTTCTTTGTGTTATCTGATTGCCGTGGCTGGGACCTCCAGGACTATGTTGAATAACAGTGTGGAGAGTGGGCATCCCTGTCCTTTTCCCAGTCGTAGGAGAAAAGCTTTCAGGGTTTCGCTGTTACGTATGGTGTTGGTTGTGGGTTTGTCATATAGTATGGCCTTTATTATGTTGAGGTAATTGCTTGCCTTCTATACCCATTTTCTTGAGAGTTCTTTTCATGAATGGGTGTTGAATTTTGTCACAGTTTTCTAGCATGTATGGAGATGATGATCTGATTTTTGTTGTTCATCAGGGATATTGGTCTGTAGTTTTTTTTCGTGTGTGTGTGTTGTGTCTTTGCCTCATTTTGGTATTAGAGTGATGCTTGCTTCATAGAATGAGTTTGGAAGTTTTCCCTCCTCTTCTATTTTTTTGGAGAACTTTAAGGAGGTTGGGTATTATGTTTTCTCTAAATGTCTGATAAAATTCAGCAGTGAATCCATGTAATCCTGTGGTTTTTGTTCTTGGGTAGTTTTTTTGATTACCAATTCAATTGCATTGCTGGTAGATGCTCTGTTTAGATTTTCTGTTTCTTTGTGGGTCACACTTGGAAGGTTGTATTTTTCTAGAAAGTTGTCCGTTTCCTCCAGGTTATCCAGTTTGTTAGCATAGAGTTTTTCATAGTATTCTCTAATAATTCTTTCTATTTATGTGGTGTCTGTAGTGATTTTTCCTTTCTCATTTCTGTTTTTTTTTTTAATGTGTGTAGATTCTCTTTTTCTTCTTGATAAGTCCAGCTAGGGGCTTATCTATTTTGTTTACTTTCTCAAAGAACCAGCTCTTGGTTTCATTAATTTTTTCTAATTCTTCTCAATTTTATTTATTTCTTTTACTGATCTTCATTATGTCCCTCCGTGTGCTGACTTTGGGCCTCATTTGTTCTTCTTTTTCCCTTTTCAATAATTGTGAGTTTTGACTATTCATTTGGGATTGTTCTTCCTTCTTTATGTAGGCCAGGATTGGTATATAATTTCCTCCTCAGAGCTGCCTTCACTGTTTCGCACAGAAGTTGGGCAATTGTTCTGTTGTTTTCACTTGTCTCCATATATTGTTTGATCCCTGTTTTAATTTTGTCTTTGATCCACTGATTATGTAGGAGAATGTTGTTAAGCCTCCATGTGTTTATGTCCCTTTTGGTTTTCTGTGTACAATTTATTTCTAGTTTTATACCTTTGTGATCTGAGAAGTTGGTTGGTAGAATTTCAATTGTTCTGAATTTACTGAGGGTCTTTTTGTGGCCTAGTGTGTGGTCTATTCTAGAAAATGTCCCATGTGCCCTTGAGAAGAATGTGTATCCGGCTGCTTTGGGGTGTAGAGGTGTATACATGTCTGTTAAGTCCATCTGTTTTAGTGTGTTCTTCAGTGCCTCTGTGTCCTTCTTATTTTCTGACCGATTGACCTTGGCTTTGGAGTCAGTGGTGTGTGGAAGTTCCTTAAAATGAATGCATTGCATTCTGTGTCCTCCTTTAATTCTGTTAGTATTTGTTTCACATATGTAGTTGGTCCTGTGTTAGGTGCATAGATTTTAATAATGGTTATATCTGCTTGTTGTACTGACCCCTTTGTCATTATGTAATGTCCTTCTTTGTCTATTGTGAATTTCTTTGTTTTGAATTCTATTTTGTCTTATACAAGTACTGCAACTCCTGCTTTTTTCTCCTTATTGTTTGCACGAAATATCTTTTTCCATCCCTTCACTTTTAATCTGTGTATGTCGTTGAGTTTGAAGTGAGGCTCATGTAGTAGGCGGCATATAGGTGGTCTTGGTTTTTTATCCATCCATTCTATTACTCTGTGTCTTTTGATTGTTGCATTCAGTCCATTTACATTTAGGGTGATTATCAATAGATATGTACTAATTGCCCCTGCAGGCTTTGGATTCGTGTTTACCAAAGTTTCAAGGACAGCTTCTTTACTATCTAGCAGTCCGACTTAACTCACTTATTTTGGTGTTTTAAACACAGTGTGATGGTTCTTCATTTCTCTCCCTTCTTTTTCTTCCTCCTCCACACTTTATATGTTGTGTTTTATTCTTTACTCTTTGTGTTTCCCTTGACTGATTTTGTGGATAGCTGATTTTGTTTGGCATTTACTAAGTATTTGATTGGTCTATTTTCTTTCCTGTGGTTTTATTTTCTCTGGTGGTATCTATTTCACCTTAGGAGCACTCCCATGTAGAGCACTCCCTTTAAAATACAGTGTAGAGATTGTTTGTGGGAGGTAAATTGCCTCAACTTTTGCTTATCTGGGAATTGTTTAATCCCTCCTTGAAATTGAAATGATAATCTTGCTGGGTACAGTATTCATGGTGTGAGACCCTTCTGTTTCATTGCACTGAATATATCATGCCATTCCCTTCTGGTCTGTAAGGTTTCTGCTGGCACATGTGATGATGACCTGATGGGTTTTCCTTTGTAGGTGATCTTTTCTCTCTCTGTGGCTGCTTTTAAAGGTCTGTCTTTATCCTTGATCTTTGCCATTTTAAATATTATATGTCTTGATGTTGTCTTCCTGGGGTCCCTTGTGTTGGGAGATCTGTACACATCCATGTCTTGAGAGACTATCTCCTTGCCCAGATTGGGGAAGTTTTAGCAATTACCTCCTCGATAATACTTTGTATCCCTTTTTCTCTCTCTTCTTCTTCTGGTACCCTATAATGTGGATATTGTTCCATTTGGATTGGTCACACATTTGTCTCAATTTTCTTTTATTCTTAGAGTTTAGAGATCCTTTCTTTGCTCTGTGCCTCAGCTTCTTAGTATTCCTCTTCTCTAATTTCTATCCCATTTACCTTCTCTTCTATTACACCTGATCTGCTTTTAAATCCCTCCCTTGTATGTTTCATTTGAGACATGGAATTTCTTAATGATTGAATCTCCATCTTAAATTTGTCCTTGCGTTCTTGAATATTTTTATGTACCTCCATAAGCATGTTTATGAGTTTTATTTTAAACTCTCTTTCAGGAAGATGGGTGAGTTTGATTTCATTTGGTCATTTTGCTGAGGTTTGTGTTATTTGGCTCTGAATCAGTTTCCTTTGATGTTTCATAATTCTATGTGGTCCCTTCTAGTGCACAGAAGCTCTAGTCTCTGGAGCTTCTCAGTCCCTAGAGTGAGGTTGGGGGTCATAGGGGAGTGGCGCTGGTGTCTTGGGTCAGGAAAGAGCTGTTTCCCGATTCCTGGCTGCAGTGCCTGGCTCCAGTATCAGAGCCAGTGGGCAAAGCTCACAGGTACATGCCTCTGTGCTTGGCTTCTCTAGCTATTGTAGGTGGGGCCTCTGCCTGGCTTGGTGCCAGCGCAGTGACTGCTGGTTTGCAAGCAGGTGCCGGCAGGCTGGAAGGAAGTTACAGCAGGCTGTGTGTCACAGTGGGGAGGGAGCCTCAGAGCT